>JBAGKK010230153.1:0-21655 GCA_037177015.1 Euceroptres primus | reverse complement strand
AACCAAAATATCCTAAGAGTTTTTACGGTTGGGGGCTTATTATCACAAAATGCGAGCTTACAGATATATAATTTTTCATTATTCATACGTGACGTCAGGTAGAGGTTTAGCCCTGCTTAATAGGCATCAAAAAGGGCTGAAATCATGCATGTGTTATAAAAAAAAAATTTAACCTCGCCTTGTAGCGATTAAAAATATAGTAAATTAAGAATATGTTTCTGCTTATAAGTTTCCATGTGCCAATTTTTAAATTCGAATTCCAATAAAATCTGTAAATATTTTAATTTTTCAACAAATATAAACATGCAAAAAAATTTATTTATAATGAAGGAAGTAAAATATTAATATGTAAATGTCTTTTTAAATTCTTAAACGAGATTTCAATAAAGATATAACGACCTAAGCTTTAGAGCTAGAATATCTCTCGAGTATCGGAGGTAAGAAGTTCATTTTTAAAGTGCCCTAATAACTCATAATTATGAGTCACATATTATTATTTGTTAGTTAATAACTAATAACAGTTAATTTTCTGCGCATAATATTATTTTAAAATAGAATCTCTTTTTAAAATGTTTCAACGTTGGTACGTCTATTTATTTCTAAAACTTAGACTTACGTCTTTCTTCGACACGGGATCACAAACACGAATCGCCGCGTCTTGTTAATATAAAAAGCAATTGCAACGTCTTTCTATCTCTAAAAACTGACGATACGTCTTTTTAATGCAGAAATCCCTTGCTACGTCTATCTGACTATTTCACTCGTGAGTCACGTCTTTTCTATTAAGGTTTTGTGTTCTACGTCTATTCTTTGTATTTTGCAAATGATGGCATAGTCCTATTTGCACCCATCGATCTGAAAAAAATTGTATCCTTAATTTTTTCTGTATACTAAATTATTTAGTGATAGATTTCGCTTTATTTTATTAGTCAAATTTGATTAATTCAAATTTGTTTAACAGTAAACAGTGATTAACAGATTAACAGTAAACCTGCTTTCTAATGTGATTTCGCAGGTAATTAGTCATATTTCTTTAACACTTGACTAACAATAAGATTAACAGTAAACCTGTTTCCTAATCATTTGATGAAATACTTCGCACTGCTTTATTACTCAAATTTGAATAATTCAGATTTAGAGAGAAGGAATGATACTGTTAAGAATGTAATGAAGAGAGATTTAGGAAGGTGTAATTTACTATTAGTAACAGTATCATTACTGGGATAAAGAGAGGGACGTTTTCGTTCCCAGAGGAGAAAGGCAATCGCGGTTTCGTGCCGGGGTATAATTGGTCATTCCAGAGTGATTTTCATAGGGAGAAATCCATTTTGGGAGTGCCACTACATATATTCGTAGAAACGTAAGACCGTTCTGGTGTATGTTATCGTGAGGTCACAGCCCACGCGATTTAGCCCTTCACGCAAAAGCTCTGCGCGAGCTTGACTACTCTCACCCCCTAAACTACCCCCTTTCAGTTTTCTCACTCCAGGACCCCTAGAAAGTTTCACCGCCACCCTCTCCGTAGACACTACCCTGGATAAACACGATACTCGTATGCCAACTACCATTACTTGTGCCAGTGCTTTACTTGTGCCAGTGCTCGATGCACCGTTTGTCTACTCAAACGTATGTTCTCGCATATGCTAAACTCTACTGAATACGCATATGCCTAAATCTACGCTGACATTAAGCCCGCATACGATGGGAATTTGCGATTATTCTCTACACAGACTCTCAATCGACCTGTCTTTAACTCTCAGGACTCCATTCAGAAATAAATTGCTTGTTTTATTACCGTTTAAAAAGACATTATTAGCCTAATTTGTGGAAGTAGAGAATACAAATTTCAATCTGTTTTTCTCTATTATTTACACTACCGTTCATAAGTATCAGGCCACCTGTTTTTCGTGGATAGTGATGCACGTAAAGACAAGAATTTATTGATTCTCGAGTTCTATCGCGCGATATTGAAAAAATATTGTCAACGAGATTTTTGAAACTTCTTTTGTTTATTATCACCCCTTCTTGCTTTCATTTTCCAGGCGAGACATAATGGGTACAGCACTCGGGTATATTTTTGGGGTAACTTATAAGGGAGGTGAGACGGGGAAGCAGAGCTTTAAGAGTTGTCCGAAAGAGGCGCGCGAGAGTCGAATGAAATACATTGTGCATGTGCAACAGTTCAAGAGAAGGAAAAGTGTGGTTATGTTTTCCGCCATCCGTTTCGAAAACGAGGTTGCAGATTTAATTATTAACTATGATGAAAGGCTACATGCATTCCATGTTCTGATGAATGCAGTTGCAATTGCTCAAAAATAAAAAAGAAGTTAAAAATTAATATAAGAAAGAAAAAATCCATTCTTGGGGCTACGCTGTGAAATG
Source organism: Euceroptres primus (assembly GCA_037177015.1). Taxonomy (NCBI): domain Eukaryota; kingdom Metazoa; phylum Arthropoda; class Insecta; order Hymenoptera; family Figitidae; genus Euceroptres; species Euceroptres primus. The sequence continues at coordinate 19,273 of JBAGKK010230153.1, read as the reverse complement.
CTTCGAGAGGTTTTTTAGGTTAGAAAATAGGTGCAGCGAAATTTAAAGTATTTCATGTATATTCTAGAAAATATTGAGAACATTTTATGTCTGTTCTTTAATAAAGTGGTAACAAAATTTTAATTTGCTTTGCTCTTTAAAAGTATTAATTGCAAAGTTTAAGTAGAATAGAGTGTACAGAAAATATATAGAAAAATAAGATACTAATCAATTTATCTTCCTTTTCTATATCTTTTCTGTATATTCTATTCTACTTAAACTTTGCACAATTAATTATTTCGCACTTCATACCATTTCTTCAACACTTAACAATTATCTTTTCAATTAATAAAGTTTTTAGAAAATACGCTCAGGGTTTTGGAAGTTTTCGTTGCAGGAGTGGGTAGGTTCATCAATTTCATTCAACTTTTAGTTAAGGGGTCGCTCAAAAGGGAGTGCTGATCCGAGTCTGAATTACCCCCGTCATTTACCCTGAGTCTCGTACCTATATCTTGTCTGCCAAAGGGAACTGTCATTTTGACAGGTTACATATGTCATTTTATTTAATGAATTTGTGTTTTTTAATCCGATAAAATGATTGAATCTCCACCTGGACCAAGTTAAAAGAAATCGGCAGACTAATCAGGTGAAAAGTATAAACACTCACAGCAAAAGGATATTCCTGAGACGTTTCTAGGGTATCTCAGCAGGCTCTGAGGATATCCTAGCTGAACTAGTAGCAAAAATATCTCGGTACATCTTCAAGATATATCCAAAATATCTCACATAACCTCAACAGATACTATAAACATTTTTCTCAGTGCATATCTGTTAGGGTGTAGCGTAAAATACGAATTTCAGAAATCGAAAATCCCTGAGTTTCCATTTTTTCCTTTTCACATAAGAAAGAAAAGAATGAAGTTTCGATAAAAAAAATTGTTGATGCTCCACAAAGCTAAAATAAGTGAAAACCCCCTAAAAACACGTTTTTTGTCAATTTAATCCATAAATATTAGTTGTATCGAAAAATTATTAAGTGTATTATGTTGAGGATAAAAAAAATACATCTTTTATGAAAGATTTTTTCGATTCAAATAGCCGATTTCGAGGAAAATATAAAAAATGGGTAAAAATGTGATATTTTTAATTTTTATTTGTTTTTAAACATGGGAACTCATTTTTAATCTTAATTATTATTAAAATCGTTAGAACATAGAATACAACTTTTTTGACCCCTAAAAAGTCAAATTAGTCAGTTTTGGAACATTTTTTAAAATTTGCTAAAGTGAATTAATTTTTTAAATAATTTATATACAGCATTTTTTTGAAACGTTTTGTACGTATTGTAAATTTACGTATTGTAAATATACGTATTGTAAATTTCTTTTTTACGATGAAATATAAAATAAATAATGTTCAGGCACTCTTTGGGTTTAGATAAAAAGGAAAAAAAAATGGCACGTTGGGCTCAGAGATTTTCGTTTTCTGAAATTCATATTTTACGTTACACCGTACTGAACATTGTTTATTTCATATTTAATCGTAACAGAGTAATTTATAATATGTATGCACCTAGTGTTTAAAAAAAATTGCTGAATATAAATTATTGAAAAAAATTAATTCACTTCAGAAAATTTTAAAAAGTAACCCAAAACTCACTACCTTGATTTTTTAGGGTTCAAAAAAGTTATTTTCTATTTTGTAAGGATTTTACTCACAATTATGATTAAAAATGCGTCCCCGTTTTGAAAAAAAATTTTTAATTAAAAGATTTACATTTTTTACCCATTTTTTTATTTTTCTCTAGAAGGGTTGCTTAGATCGAAAAACTCGTTCAATATAAAAGACGTCTTTTCTTATCCTCAATATCATACGCGTAATAATTTTTCGATACGACTAATATTTGTGGAGTAAATAGTAAAAACCGTGTTTTGGGGAGGTTTTTCGCTTATTTTGGCTTTGTGAAGCATCAAAAAAATTTTGTTATCGTAATGAAACTTCACTTTTTTTTTCTCTAGGTAAAAAAGAAAAAATGGCACCTTAGGGATTTTCGTTTTTTGAAATTCGTATTTTACGCTCCACCCTAATACAAAAAAAGTGTGTTTACTAGTTAGTTCTAGTAAAATTAACTAAAAAACTAGTAAAATCAACTATAGATTTTAGTTAAATTAACTAGAAGTTAGTCAAATCAACTAGATTTTAGTTAAATGAACTAGTTTTTTTTTTGTTTATTTAACCTGAAAAACTATTAATCCCTCTATAGCCAACCATTGAACTAATTAATTTTACTAGATTTTTTTTTCGGTAAAGGAAACCGCCAGCAAACAGCCATAAACAAAAAAGGAGGAAATTTCTTATATTTGTTGATTTATTTCAATTCAACTAGAAAAAACTGATTTTTTTGTTTGATATATTATTAATTTGAAACATTTTAATTCTTCTAAAATGGAAGAATCGTTTTTTCACCTCGTTTGATGATGTCATCTTTGATTAATAAGAGAGAAGTATATTGGTTGAAACTTTTCGTTCTAGGCGTTGCATCACTCCTGTAAATTAATGCAAATTGTTGAATACCTGAAGCAGCGTCAGAAACGCGACGGTTTCCCCTCTGACCGTCTTATCAAAAGTATTATAGATAATTCGGCTTTAGAAACTCAGGCGAAAACCAACGGAATTATTCACGGTAGAGCGGCAGTAACTCTTAAGGAGTAACTTAATTACCCTAGGGCATGAATAGCGGCACGAGTTTCCGTAATTCAAGATGCGAGCTTGCCAGTTGCAAATTGAAACTGGCCATAACAATCACACTTTGCCCTACACAGTGCCAATAAAAAGTTTCCACGTCGGGGGAGACATTTTTTCTTTCAAAGAACTTGCTAGACTCTAATCGAATTTCAGACTCTTCGCGGTAATTTGTTATCGGATTAAAAAGTTTATCACTCTTGAGTAACGACCTACTATGATTGCCAAGATTGCTTCTATTTTGAACTAAAATTAAAGTGGAGTAATTAAGAGCACTTTTATCAGCCCAAATGATTTTGATCAAGATCCTTTAAAGTAAAATTGTTTCATAATTAAAATGATGAAGGGTGGCATTCAAGAAATGCCTTATCTGTAGGAAGAAATTTTTATATAGGAATATAATTTTCTATAAAGCACTCAAAAAAGTTTTAAATTTTTCTGACCTACTGAAATATAGTCTCCTCTAATGAAAATTTATTGAAAAATCCTCTTTGTAACAGGAAAATAGTGTCTTGTAAATTGAATCCTGCTTCTCTTCTATTTTTTTCTGTTTCTATTTGAGACAACGAGAATTGTACAGAATGTAAGGATTTAATACAACCTATTCCGAACCGATTCGATTCTCGCAACTCTTTATACCTCCTCGATTCTCACAGAATAAATTCATGAGAGCCCTTCTCATGCTAATAAGATCTCTTTCAGCTCTCGAATTCCGATATACCTTTATGCGAATTGAGTCCCTTGAAAAAGTAAAACAAAACGGAAATCAGGTTTTTCTCGGAAAAATCGGAGTCGGAGTTTTGTTTTTATGTGTAGGTAATTCAACAGTATTTGAGCAGAGATGCAAAACAATAAAGCAGAGAGAAAAATTTTAAAGGGAAAGATTTAATATATATTTAGATAGGATGGGAGAGAGTTAAATTTCGAGACCTTTCTGAGCTCCTTAGGTGCCTGTCTAGAACATGCCAAAGGGGTATAATCGAATCTTCGGCTCTGTGACCTCGGCTCCATTTCACCTCACTCGTTGGCAAAGCGCTGCACTTGGGTGAATTCAGAAAGTGAATTATAGTAGAGGATGAAAATATCGGTACATGAATCGGTGTGTCAAATTTGCCAGGATTCCCTCGAATCGCGAAATTTCCTTCGTTTGCATTTCTACCTCTGTTCTGATATTCCCTTTACTAATTAACCTGTAACTTGTAAAGGAAACTTAAGCGAATGTGAAATCTGATTAAATTCTCTTGCGAAATATTTTAGGCACTTTATTTTATGGTATTTTCATACATTTTTTACTGTAATTTAATATGTATTTTAAATGTAATTTAATAAATTTTAAATTTTAAACATTTTAAATAAAATGTATTTTAAATAAAAATAGGCACTGACAATAAGTTCGAAAATGCTTAAAATTTTTGAGGCATTTAAACAAAAGCTTTTAATTTGCAGAAGGATTCTTTCCATAAATAATTCCTAATGAATTGATATTAAAGAAACATTAATTTGAAATTAAGAATTCATTCAATATTCGGTCATTAAAAGGGCTAAATTTCATGACACGAGTCATTAACATGGGCAAGGGAAAGAAAATGTAAATGAGTTGAAGTTCCATAAAATCTAATTCAGCTGTAATTTCATCTCCCTTCTCCCTAAGGGAAAGGGAAATTCGTCTGGCGTGACGTTCTTGCCTGTGGAATACACCTTTAGGAGTAAATGAATGCCCTGAGGCAAGGAAAAGATACATCATCATACTTTTGAGAAAATTGAGTTGCACGCAAGAACGTAGTGTTGGGACAATGAAGAGAAAATAAGTTATTCTGAAAATATGCCTGGAGACGATCGACTGAGTCTTTAGGTTACAGCTTTATAGCTATAAGACGAAAGTAATCTTAGGAAAAGCGAGAAGAAAAGAGGAAAGTGGAAATTGGCGATAAACGAGTCTGGAAAAATAGATTTTCCGTGCAGAGCATATTACCAATATGTAAATCTTGATTTTTTTAAATGAAAATTTACAGGAAAATTCTGAAATGTACATTTTCTAACACATTTATTTCAGAATCAATATGATCTCTAAGTAAGTTTAATAACTGTTTTGAAGATTAGAAATTCTTATTTTTGGCAATTGCAGTTGAGTTTTCAGAAAGAAGATTTATCATCAGAAAATCCTTGGGTGTTATTTTAACATGCAGCAAAATAAGAAATAGAAAAACAGGGATCACAGTCAGACCCCTATTCCCCCTTTTCCCCTATTTTCCCTTATTTTTCTCAATATCCCCTAAAGTCCATATTTTTGAGAATTTTTCTCCTTTTCTTATCCAAAGCTTCGATTACTTTTCCAAGAATAAATATAAACAAAAATATAAGTATAAAGAAAAAATATAGAAACGTATGACATTCAAAAAGTACCACAATATTAAAACCTCAGAGATTCAGAGTCTTCTAGAATCTTCTAGAAACTTCAAAACTTATCCCAAATTTTTTTAAATATTTTAGACTGCCTCTAAATCTTCCGAACTCTTTCAATGTCTTTCAAAATTTTCCTTAATCAAATCTTCTAAAATCTAAACTCTTCCATAAATGTGTAATATCTACTGGGTTTTATATAGAAAGGAGAAAACAGAACCCTGAAAAAAATATTCTATAGAATCTTTTTTTCTGGGTTCTCGTACAATCTCATAAAATCTTAAAGAATCTCCCAAAATTCTTTAATATTTTTAAAAATATACTAGAATCTTCTAGAATTTTCCAGAATATTCTAAATTCTACAATTCTGCAAAATCTTTTAGAACCATCTAAAATCTGCAAAAGACTCCCATAAGGAAGGTGTCCCAATTCCTGATCATTTAACGTCGTGAGCTCCAGTTTTTGAGATACATAAAATTTCCCGTTTAAAAACAAAAACTTTGAATCCCTCGTATAATTTGACTATTTTTTTTTAATGAGTATTTAGAAAAGAAAAATTGTGGAAAAATTCCTTAAAGGCAAGTTTTTATATAAAAAATTCTGTATGACCCAATTCCTAATCACCTAAATTTTAACCTTACATAACCCTTTAACTTTCACTCTGACGAAAGAAATAAGGAATAAACTGTCAAATCCATCTAAAAAAATTAGTAGTACCCATTGATTTGATCTAATTTTGGCTAAAATAGACTTTTCAAAATATATGTGATCAAGAATTGGAACATCTACCTTAACCCTCAACAATCTTCTAGACTCTTTTCAAAATTTTTTCGAAACTCTTCAAAAAAATTGGGAAAGTCAGTTTTCACATAAAACCAACACCTTCTCTTATAATGATGAGAATGTAAAAAAAGTTTGGAAGAGACTAGAAGATTTTTGAAGTTTAGGGCAGAATTTGAAAGATTTTTGAGAAGTCTGAAAGATTCTGAAACTGTCTAGAATAATTTGAAAAATCATAATAGGATTTAGGGTGCTTTTGAAGATTTTTTGAAGATTTTAGAACTGTTTGAAAAGTCTGGATACCTGTCTCTGTAAGAGTTATAAAAAATCCTGGGAAATTTTAGACGGTTCTAATAGACAATGCTGAAAGGTTTTAGAAGATTCTGAAAGAATCAGGAAATCTCTGAAAAACAAAAGACTGTGAAAATAGAATAGATTCTCTTCAGATAAAAAAATATCGCTGCAAATGAAAATGTCCCACTATTTATTGTGATGTTTTTTTTCGCTTGCAGTTTATTTTATCACTCTTTAATTCTGAAACAGTTAATTTTGACTATAATGAAACTAATTTTTGGTCAATAACTGTGGACAGAAATTTACGATTTTTGGTTTTCAATGCAGGATGCTACTTTAACCTTTGCTTAATCAACTGGAACTAGGAATATTTTTCAGAAGCGAAGCGAAGTGAAAAAAATTTAAGGGAGTGTCCTGCTTTACAAGGTCCAAAAAAAGCTTTTCTTCGTGATTTTTTTTTTTTTTTGAAAGGGAAAGAAACAACTGAGTTTTATAAACTTTTAGGTATATTTGAACATACATTTGAAGAGTACAAAAATTTTTTTTCTTCATAAAATTATAAAATATGGCGGATTTATCAGCCTATTTCTGGAGCGCCTTGCCACTGCAGTCTCTAATTGGCGGGCATGATAGCAAAAAAACTATGCAACCCATTGAACCAAACCAAACTTGTTCTCTTTAGTATTAAATTCTTTTCTAGGTTAACTAAAAAGATTGTTAAAAAATCTTTTTAAATAATTTTTATAGCACATTAAAGTTAAATTTACAAAAATACACATTTTTCTTTTCAAACTGAAAAAATTTATAATTTCGCGCTTTTTTCTGCTTTTTCTTAGTTCACCTAGAAAATAACTTAATACTAAAGAGAATAAGCTTTGGTTTAGTTCAATAGGTCGCATAGTTTTCTTGCTATCACGCCCGCTAATTAGAGACTGCAGTGATAAGGCGTTCCAGGAATCATCTGATAAATGCGCTATATTTTATAATTTTATGAGGAAAAAAATTCTTATACTCTTTGAATGTATATTCAAATATACCAAAAAGTTTACGAAAAAGCTTTTTTTAGACCTTGTAAAGCAGTACACTCCCTTAACAAAACTTGTACCTTACGAAAGTTAGGTGGGGTCAGTTTTTTCCCCTAACTACCAATTATTTACAATTTTTCACAGTAAAATTTAATAAATTGTTAATACGTGAACTATTTTTAGAAATTAATTCATTGCAGGGATCCGAATGAAATTAAGGGCCATTTTTCGATATTTTCCAATTATTCCTACAAATTTAAAATAGTTTGGCTAAATATTCAACTGAGCATGAGAAAGTGCTGCAATCTTATAGAACCACCGAGTTGCAATGTCTAAATTGTGTTTCATCAAAGTGTTACATCGACAGAAACGAAAATAAAGGAACGAAACTTTCGTTACGTTTCTTTTCGTTCTTTTCTGTATAAAACTAAAATCCCTCATAATCTAGAGGTTCTGCCTCGGTAGTTTTATAATATATCAGTACTTTCTCATATTCAGTTGAATATTTCGCTAAATTTTTTGAATTTATAGAAATAATTGGAAAATATCGAAAAGTGACCCTTAATTTCGTTCGGATTCCTGATTCATTGAAGTGGACTTTCTTGGTGAAAATGATCGAAAAGTGGAAAAAATGCACTTTATGAAAGTTGCACGTTAGATTGAAATTATTGTTCAGAATTATGTGTCATAACTTTTTTATTATTTAACCTTCAAGGTTCTTTTTTGGTTTTATTTGTTGTTAATTTCATTAAGAATGCGATTCCGAACTTCACTCTATAACTTCAAACTAGAACTTCACAAAATAAGTGATGTTTCAAAACAGACCACTTTGTCGATTACAACAAAAACCGATATTTGATCATTATTTTAAAAGTTATAATATATAACTACTGCCTACATCTTTAGGTTGCTACTTAGTTTTTTGAAACAACATCTCTTTAATTATAAACTGGAATTTAATTTTTTTTTAATGAAAACTTTAACTGCGATTTTCTCAAAATGCTGCTTCGCAGACTTTGAACTTTGAAAGTGTCTCGCATCCTCATTTTTGAAGCTAGAGGGTTCGATTTTTTTTAAATTTTGGGAATTCATCTGGGAATATAATCCAATGTATAATTTCATATCGACAATGCGGTACATTTCAATATGGACGTACACATATGGATTTTTATGGTGAATCCACATATAAACCTAGGCACTGACGGCGTCCGGCCCGTCGATCCGGTCCGTTCAACGGTGAAGCGCAGTGATACCAACTTCGCCTGGGGGAAAAAAATTTCGTGTCGCTGGCGACACTCACATGTCATTCACACGAAATTCCCCCCTCCCCAAAGGCGAAATTGGCATCACTGCGCGTCACCGTTGAACGGACCGGACGCCGGATGCCGTCAGTGCTTACGTTTATATTATGTGGATTCACCACTATGTATATGTTTTTTGTTTTCTCTTATGAATAAAGGTTTGGCTTGAAGAGGGTCGATATACACGACCAAAACGTTGCCGTTTGTTTATTTAAAAAAAGAATATTTAGTTTATTGATCACTTAAATTAATTAAAATTTACACATATGAAAGGAGTTACTAAATCATTTGGTGAAAGAATCTGCACTGTTTAATTAGTCAGAAATGACTATTTCAGATTTAGAGAGCAGTCGATTTTCATTACTTTAAATTCAGAGAGTATGTCTATTTTTTTTTATTTATTTTAAGCATCTGAACATCTGTGAATCTGTATATTTTCTGGCTTTTCTCACAGCGATTTAAACGACGGTATTTCCGAGGGTATTTCACTTTATTCACGTGGCTCACAGAAAAGAGGTGTCGATTGAGTCTGTTAACGAACAATACAATGACTGCAGTACATAGAATTGTAGAGTTCATGAATGCGTATGCAAACAAATACATTTAACAAAATCTTGTGCAAATGTAAACGCACACATGGTGGAAAAGTGAAGGTGGAGGTATGTATTTGTATATTGGGTCGCATATAATGCCGCGTTCTCCGCACGCTTTGCGCTCTGGTATTTGTGTGGCATACGTATTCGTCCATTCGCGTGCATTTATCACACGTGTGCGTATGCGACCACGTATCAGCAGAAGCCAGCATCGTGTATCGATCCAACAGCGTTCACACGCTGAGGCCAAGCTCTTTGGGATACAAATTTTTGTCACGATTTTCCGGCACACTCCTTGCTTGTAAAACACGTGTACATGATCCCAATTCATACTGTAGTTGCAAAATTTTCTTTTTTTTTCAAATGATATTTGAAGATGATATCTGAATCCTAATAGCAGCAATATAATGAAAATTTTCCAAACTAGGCTTAATTTGTCAAGAAAGTATAAAAATTCATATATGCATTCTTTGTGACCTAAAAAAAGTTTTAGGAAGGGGTGTAAAAAAATGTTCAACATTTTTTGCTTAAAGAAAATCGGTGATTTTTATTGAAAATCGGATATTTTTTAAAATAATGAAGATAATTAACTTTTTCTTTTTGAATCTTTTGAATTAGAATGCTTTCTTAGATTTTTCAAATCCGCAAAGGAATTTAGAAAAAACTAAACAATTAACAAAATGGCGGCTGTTTTTCTGAAAATCAAAAATTTAGATTTTTTCGAAAAATATGCAAGATACAGGGAAAAGTCCAAAGGAAAAGTTATTCCTCGTGAAAAGTTTTACAAAAAGTTTCTGTGATATTTTTCGATATATCAATCCGTTTTTTAAGTACCTTCAAGAATATGTTTTTGAAGGTACTCAAAACACGGTTCGAAATATCCAAAAAAATTTGTAGATCTTTTTAAGAGGAATAACTTTCCCTTGAGGCTTTTTCCCATATATCGCATATTTTTCGGAAAATACCCCAATTTTTGATTTTCAGAAATACGGCCGCCATTTTGTTAAGTTTTTAGTTTTTTCAAATTCTTTTGCAGATTTGGAAAATCTAAGGAAGCATTCACAAGGTTCAACCAGAAACTGTTAATTTTCTTCATTATTTTGAAAAATATCTGATTTTTTGAAAAAAATCACTGAGTTTTTTCTTAAAAAAGAATTTTGAAAATTTGTTTGGCACCCCTTCCTAAACTTTTTTTTGGGTCACAGAAAAATCATGTATGAAGTTTCATGCTTTCTTGACAATCTGAGCTTAATTTAAGTGTATCGCTGCTACTATAAGCAGAAGTAGGTAATGCAATATTGTTTTCAGGTTCGATTTTTTTCTTTTTATCGACATTTTTATTGTAGCAGGTGCAATAGTTAGATTCTTTCAAACTTTTAAAATAAAGTAAAAAAAGAAGTTTGGAATATAAATATTGTTGTAAGTTAATTAATGTTATTTAATAATAAGTATTTGATAGTGGGTAACTTTAAATAGAATTGTAATTGAGACGTAAGAGAACATACACATGAAAAACGAAGTTTTATTTTACCCTAATTTCGGTGTGATCTGTAACAAAAATTAACTTCACAGGGTAAATTGTACCCAAATATTGGTTAAATTTTCTTCTGTTTTTCCACACATATATCTTGAAAAACGTGAAATTGTCTGAATAAAAATTCATCCCTGTAAAAAATTACCTGCAACATATTTTATACTTAATTTTCTCTGTGTTGTAAGTCATTTTGAATTTGGCTATAAAACGAGTGTCGCCGTGTAAAAATGTCCTTTTTACTTTAAAACTGCATAAATTCGTAAAAAACGAACAATTTTTCAATTTCTATATTTCTGATGCAAGTTTTGACTTTTCCTCTTTAGAAATCGAACCCACGAACTGTCATACTGGAATATATTCCAAGAACGATTCTGTTGGAGCCACACTGCCTTCTTAATAATCATATTATATATTCGATTTTATAAAACTCGAAATGAATGATGAACATTATGATAAACATACATTGGAGAAACATAGTAGAGGTTAAAATTCCTAGATATAAATAAAATAATAAAAAATACTATTACTGCAAAAACAGTATTCCTTCTGTTTTACACCTATCTCTCCCAGAAAATATTCTGTTAGTCTTTAATTAAAATCATAAATTTGAAATTAAGAAATGAAGCAACAACAAGGAAATTAGATTTTCTTTATAAGATTTGCATTCATCTGAGTATGAAGTCCGTTTTTCTGAAGTTGACATTTATAAGATAAAATTTGAAAAGGAACTTGAACACCTGTCGTTGGTACTTCGCCCTAATGGTTCTGAAAATTCAACATTTTATATCATTACTCTAAATTTTCTTGCATTTTAAGCAGTTTCCTTATCAAAGAAACGAAACTCCTCGCTCTTACCTCATTTCAATATTTCTTAGAACGTCTTCTTTTCGTATTTCAGACGGAGCTGTCACAAAATCTGCAGCAGTTGTCGGAGCGTGCACGTTCTACGACAGAGTTCATTCAGAGACTCAAAGGAATGACGGATAAAGTGCACGTGAGTATGCGTCTTCCCTTTTTACAATCTATTTTTCATTGCAATTTTATGCCCACAAAAACGAATACTCTTCAGACCCGAGAAAAAGAAGGCATGCTTGTTAATTTACGACTGCTGTTTTAATTAAAATTTACTGGAGTAAAAAGGAACTTGAACTAAAATCCCATTCCCTTTAGATTTTGAGATTTCACTCTTATTTTTTTCACAAATTAAAAAATTGTAGATAATTTTTTTTCCAAAATAAGTTTTATATTTTAGAAGTAGATATTAGGATATCAGAAAAAAAATGATTAGCAATATCACAGGTCTGTCAGTGAGTAACTTTTTTCACTTTTGGTCACTTTTTTTTTAGAAGAGGTCACTTTTTGAAATTTTCTTAAATCTTTTAGAATCTTCAAAATTTATCTGAAATCTCTAAAAATTCTCTAAAACATTCGAGATTGTTCCAGAATCTTCTGCAATCTTCTAAATTCTTCTGGATTCTTTTACAGTTTTTTGGGTTCTTCTATAATAATCTTAGAAGATCTTAAGGAATATCCCAAAATTCTTTAATATTCTACAAAATATGCTAGAGTATTCCAGAATCTTCTAAAATACTCAAAAATATTCTTTATAAAATTCTATAGACTTTTTGAAAATCTAGAAAAAAAGATCTGGAAGAGACTAGAGATTGTAGAAATTTATGGCAGAATTCAAAAAAATTTTGAGGTTTCTAAAAGATTATGAAACAGGGTAGAATATTTTTGAAAATTATAATAGATTTTAGGGTGTATTTTAAAATTTTAGAAGATTAAAAAAGTTTCGATATCTCTTTAAGAGTTAAAAAGATCCTGGAAGATTTGAGAAGGTCCTAGAAAAATCCTGGCGGATTTTAGAAGACTGGAAAAATCAAGAAGGCTCTGGAAGATTTTTAAAAATTCAAAAAAACCTAGAAGATTCTAAAGGATTTTGAAAGATTTCAGAATATTCAACGAATCTGCAAATGTTTGGAAAATTTAAAATAGGTGTTCTAGAAGATTCTAAAAGTTTGTCAAAAGTCATAGAATATTGAAGGACTTTATAAAATCCTAGAGAGTTTCAAAGATTTTGAATGTCTAGAAATTCGTAAGGTATTTTTTAGATTCTAGATAGGAATCTAAGATTTTTGAAGATTTTGGTTTTTTAAAAGCAAAAAATTTCCCCCCTTTAAAAAAATCTCCTTTTTCGAAAAAGAAATTTCCTATTTCTTCAAAATTAAACTACCTCTTGAACCGCTGTATAATATCTGACGTAATAAAATGCATAAATTATTTTTGATCACTTCTGAAGGAAGAATTGGACAGACAGCCGGAAAAAAAGTTAGTCAAAACACCTATATTTATTCAGGATTTTAATTTTAGACAATTTTTGATCAACTTTTTTCATTCGAAATATGGAGAATTTTACTTCCGATTAAATAAGCCATCAAAACTTTCAATTGGTTAAAAATTACAGATTTTTTTCATTTAGAATGTTTAGATAAATAGCTTTTTTTACCCAAATCTGTCTACCGATTCCGAATTTAAAAAATGTGCAATTTTTATCCGATTGAAACTTTTGATTGCTTTTTTGAGTGGGAAATAAAATTTTCCGCATTTCCGCTAAAAAAAAATTGATAAAAACTGTTCAAACTGAAAAACCTGAGGAAATAGGCGCTTTAACTTTTTTCCGGACTGTCTGTCCCATTCCTCCTTAAACTTATTTTCTGTGTTATTCATTGATAAAGACCATATTATTTGGTTTATTTTAAGAAAATAGAACTATAATCGAAAATTTCTTGGTCACTTTTGGTAACTTTTTTGACAAAAATTGTCACTTTTTCAACTTTTTTCAATCTCCAACGTCGCTGGCAGGTCTGATTATCGCACATAACGAAAATAGGCAAGTGATCATGATTACAATTTTTTAGTTATAAATAAAAATTAAGCAGTTTGGGAAGATGGATCTATGACTTTCAATCTTTTCATGAGCAAATGAAGTGAAGCTTATTAAATACGTCGTCCCCACAATTTTCAATAACCCCTTTAGCTGCTTATGGTGGCGTGCACATAATCGTGGGACAACGAAGGGTGTACTCAGTTTACATGCAAAATATCGATGCAGCTAACGAGCCGTGTATGACCTGTGTGAGGTGTATTTCGATGGAATACTGTTTTCTAGATTATACTGTGGAATATCAATTTCCACACAGGGCATTATAGCAGCATTAAGCTTTCATCAAGCCTACGGCAATATTGTTTTGCTACTACCACGTTTAACTTTTCAGAAGCTTTTCACTTTATATTTTACAGGTTTACACAACACACACGCGCCCTTCGGCTACTCCACTACATTAATTTCAATGGCAATTAACGATCCGGATACTGCACAATTAATTATTGGTCGAATCTGCTCCCTTCGTTTATTAAAACAGTTTCACTGCTTTCACTACTTTTGAAAGCTTTGTTTTATATCGCAATTTAATTTTCACTAAAAATATATAAAAATATGGATCGATTTAGAATTAATTTTATTGGACGATTCAATACAATGGGTCAAATGTTGAATAATAAACCAGAGAATGTTTTAAAACTTAATTTCAAGCTTTTAAACGCTGCACTTTTCGGTGTTTAATAATAAAAACGATTTAAATATTCTTTCCTACAGTATTCTTCATGAAAATATGAACAGTGCAAAGTATAATAAAAGCTTTTAATTTGACGGATTAAGTTTCAAAATTTTTAACAAGTAAAACTTATAAAAGCTTTTAAGTTTAAATTTAAAAATAATTTTGTGGATTTAATATCATCTTTTGCATTAAAAACAAAATATTAACGAAATTAGTTCACTTCAGTTATCCAAATTTTTTGCTTTAACATTTTTTATAGCCCCTTTTTTTATCAGGAAAAATTGTATGAAGATTTTTTTATCCCGCAAAGTTGAATATCAGTTTTCACTATTTTTTACTAGTGATTGAATAAAAAATCGTGAAAAAAATCAGTGGTCTTTTAGTGTACAATTTTAAAATGCCTTTGAGTTTAATTACCTCTTTATTGTGAAGCAAAATGGACACTCAACCACGTAGGGACCAATTCACTTTACGTTCACCACCAGTTCATTTTTATTCCCCATTTTTTTTTTTTACTTGGCGCAAAGCTTTACTCACACGCTTTATGGACCCCCACGAATCGAACCTTTTGATAAACTCGATAAATTGCTCTGACGTAATACAAGCGTAAAACGATTACGTCAAGTGCCTTCACAAAGACGTTCAATCGAGACGTTTCCCCTTATTGTTAATGTTGAGGCAGATTCAAATCTCTTTCAAACGAGATTGTTATTTTTATTCGAACAGTAAATATAAGAAGCAATTTTTTATTGGGTTCACATTCTTCGAGTTCTTTTAGATCCGAACTTTCTCCACGTTATTTTTTAATCCTTTTACTGGAATTCGTGAAGTTTTAAAAATATTTTTAGGTGCAGGAGTTTCCTTTGTTTTGAGTGGGAACTTTTAACTGGATTTTCCAGAAGTTTTAAAAGTTTTAAACTTTCTTTTCAAATTGGAGATTCGCTCTTAAATTCTTTTCAAGATTAAAAAGAGTTTTATCTAAATTATCTTTAAATATTCACTTTAATATATTGTCAATAAATATTGAGATTCAATATTAATATCACTAATATCAATAGTTAATCATTTGAAACATTATTTACGATTCGTGTTTCGCATTGAATTACCTCCAGAAAGAATATTATTTTTCTGCTATAAACGCATTTAACTCTTTCTTGGAAGGCTAATTACTTCTTTTCATGAAATAATAAGAAAAGCAGAATTCTTGACGCGTACCTAATGTACCTCTCGCTGTACTAAAATTTCTTATCCTTTGTACAGAACAAAACTCTCATCTTTTTTCACACTTTTCGTATCTTCTGAGGAAAAACGAACGTTTAAATAATCTCACCACTTAGCCTTTCTCGTCTAAAGAATACAAAACAGCTGTTTAATGAAAAAAATTGTAATCAGTCTTTTAAAAAAAGATTTGAATCTCAATCATTTAAATATAAACTTTCTTCCTTCATAGTCCTGAAATTTTCCCAAATATTTTGAATATAATTCTGAAAGGTTTTCCATCTCCATGAAACTTCATTTTTTAATTAAATTTAATTCCCGGTGGATATATTATTATTTTACATATTCAATAAAGTATAAAAAACAATTGCAAAATAAATAAAGTTATACATTAAATTAGGACATAAAAGTCAAGAATTATTATATAATTTTGATCGGACATGTGAGATTAAAAAGCAATTTTCATGTGATTTAGATTGTGTAATTAATACTGTCTGAATTAACCTTAATTTGGATTAACATTAAGTTAATCTTTGGAAATAACATAAAAAGGGGATAACACAGTAAAGAAAGAATACTTAAAAAATGGTTTGGATTAAATTCAGTAAAATTTGTCTGGTTTAAGCAAAATTGATTTGATTTTAAGTAAAATTTGTCTGAATTTAAGTCTGAATTCTGAAATTAAGGTAAAGTGGTATTAAATTTAGACCAATATTCCTTAAATGATGACAAATTTTACTGAATTTAATCCAAACCATTTTAAGGTGTAACAATTTTAAGTATTCTTCACAGAGTATTTCTAATTCAAATTTTAAATTCCATCTTGTCCGAAATGATGTTAAAAATTCTCTGATTTTGATGGGTTAAATCGAGTGATACATTAGTGTTCTATTTTCACGGTTAGTGGAAAAATCTCTTCTGATAACTCGAAACCTACCCAAATGATAATTCAGAATTTTTTAAGTATACTTTTTTCACTGTGAAGTCGAACCTTCATTATCTTCATGTGAGTTTGCCATTTATTTTTCTTCATTACCGTTTGCAATGTATATACTTGCCTTTACTTTCCTTTAGTCACAAAAGAAACTTGAGAGACATCACAAGAAGAGAGATTTTTTTTATGTTTTTCAAAAAAGATCATTTTATCTAAAAATATCATCCCTTAGATTCCTTTAAATTTTTCCTGATGAGGAAGTCTAAATTGGCTTCGAAACATGTTAGAACCCTGTAGTAATATTTTTCATGGTCAAATCTCTGCCTCTAATAAGCCAAAAATTGGATTTTAGGAAGTTTACATTTTGTGCTGACCTTTTTGTGTAAAGCTTATTCAACACAATTTGGTTTGTAAGAAGTTGAATTTAGTTTATCCGTATGGGCATATGTATCTTTTCACTATTGTAGGAACCTTTCACTATTGTGTCCCTCAGAGATATCTAGGTAATTTTAATAAATATCAAATTAATTTTTGTTTTAAGGTAAGTATTATACTTCACAAATGGGTTTAAATAGATTAATTTTTTAGATCAAAAGTAATTGAAGTTTGAATGTTCGATTTTTAATTAAGACAGCTTGTCCCGATCCACATTTTCATATGCATGCAATCTTAGAAAATGCACGAAAAAGTGTAGAAGTCATTGATCGAGAGATTAAAAAACTGAGTAACTAAATAAAAATTATTATTGTAGAGATGTTAGTACGATAAAGGTAAAATATATCTTGTTTAACGATAACACTCTGTGATCTCATTTCGTTTACAAAATGTAAATGCTTATATATTTTCATCGCGCCTCTATTGAAACTTCGAGTTTCGGTATCTGTAGAGCGGGTTCAAACACGGTGTTTGCATCCCTAGGGTGGAAACATTTTTTTTCATTTTGTTTTTACGCCTAGAGGGCTGAAACAAAATGTTTCAACCCTAGGGATGCAAACACCGTGGTTCAACCAGCTCTACAGGTACCGAAACTCGAATTTTAATAGATTTTCTATGAAAAATAATATGCATTACTCGGAATGTAACATACTATTATTTTATAACACCTAGTTTGAAAATTCGACTTTCGATATCTTTACAGCGGGGCGAAAGTAGCAGTTTCTGTCAGCTGTTTTTTACTTTTAACCCTACGGTTGAAACTGCTACTTTCGCCCCACTGTACAGGCATCAAGTCGAATTTTCAATTTAGGTGTCATGAAAAATTGTATACGTGACTTGGGGAGAAGCAACGATGTCAACTCGTGTGATATCCCTTTCTCCCCTAGTTACGTAATATATTATTTAATATCACACTTTAGTCATTGGGATTAGTTGAACTTAAAATACTTATATTACATAGATTTAAAACCTATGCTCTCGTTTAACTCACAGTGGCATTTCATGATATAAAGTAGCCTAATGTTACTTTTAGAAACTATAAATGTTCGCCCTAAAAGCATTAATCACTAGGGCTTAGTTGAAAAATCTGCATTTGTATATCTTCAATAATATAAACTATTTTAATGTTTAATTTAAAAAAAATCATGTCTGTACGTTCAAAATATAAAATAAAAAACATTTTTAAACTTTTAAAACCCATTGCATTAACTGTTATTCATTGGAAAATATTATTTAATGACCGGGAAAAAATTTTCGATGACCGGGAAATGACCGGGAATTTTTTTCGTCGGTGAAAACGGCCACCCTTCTCTATGACGAAATAATATAAAACAAAATATAATAAACGGCTATAAAACAAAATATCCATTTCAAGCTAATTAAAGCAGAATCATGTTTATTTATGAGAATCTAAATTTAAGAACCAAGTCACAGGCTTTAAAAGTATGTCCCTCGAGTTTTGACATTTCGACCGTAACGCTTATATTTGCAGACTTTTTGCCAATAAGCCAGCTCACACGTGATAAAAACTTATTGAAGCTCATAATTTAAGTAATAATAGAGGGTAAGGGCCAATCTAAACCATTGTGCTCATTTTCTTATGAGAGGAATCATAATAAAAAAAAATTGTGTGCGTACAAAATTTAAAAACGACCGTAAAACTCATGATACTCCTTGAAATGTAATCAAAAGTTTTGGAAAAGTTTATAAATGCCTTCTCACGGTTGTGCTTCAGCTTTATGTGATTGTGCTCAAGAAACAAATACCTAATTGGTAACTTGTAGCCGAAAATTATAATTTATTACGGTCGCCCGTAACGGTTAAATTAAAAAATTAAAATTTGTTCAATGTGAAATTGCTGATTTACATGTCTCAAGTGACGTCACGCAAGGAAACTGTCATATTTTTGGTTACTTCAATAATTTTTAGCGCCTTTTATTACATTTTTAACTAATTTTAAATTGTACATCTTTACACTCCTTAAATTTTTCGTAATTAATTATCCAATTAAGTAATTTCCTTTCATAGTTTTGTTTTTATTTTCTAATTGTCAAATTTTCGTCAACCGACCGCCAAATGTTTTTAAATACGAATAAAATAACGACAGATCCGATTTTTTCGCAAAATAAATTTTGGCATTCTTTAAGAACGATTTAAAGACAATAGTTATTTAGATTTAGATTTAAAACAATAGTCCAATTGCAAAATATGATTCTGTAGGACTTATACACTCAGAAAAATATTTGTTTGATTTAAACAAAATTTGTTTGATCAAGCAAATTATAACGTTGATATGGGGCCAAGCAAATGTTTGTTTGATTCAAACAAACTTTTTTCTGAGTGTTACGTCATAACAATTATTTGTTTCATTTTATGTTCAAATCTTTCTATTTGTACTTCATAAACTTTTCCATCTTT
>JBAGKK010229946.1:0-21661 GCA_037177015.1 Euceroptres primus | reverse complement strand
TCACTTGTCGGAATTTTTTTCTTTTTGGAAAATTATAAAATAGATGTTTCCTCCATCACATGGTTGCCTCTTTTTGGAGTAACAATTTACAATTTTATGATTACAGCTGGTATTGGTCATTTCGGTTTTATTTATCTTGGAGAATTATTTCCAAAGGATCTCCAAAGATTGACCATAACATTCTATCAAATAACACTTTTAGTTTTTATTTTTCTTAGTATTTTGTTGTTTCAAATTGGAGAGAATTTTGTGGCAATTTATATTGTTTTTTGTTTTTTTTTCTGCCCTTTGTGCTATTTTAGGGTGGGCCATTTTTCAAATAACACCTGTGACCAAGGGGAAAAGTTTAGAGGACATTCAAATTTTGCTGAAGTCTAAAAAATTGTTTTAGACTACATATTTAGATTTAATACATATAATACACATAATAAATACAATCAAAGTCAAGTGTTTTATTTAATTTTAATTAATTTGTCTTAATAATAATATTTATATTATATTCTGATATATCACTGTATTTATCAATGTATTTATATTTTTCATGTAATTATTATTAGTTTTTTTTTCACTCGACTTTTTTACTTTCGGAATAGTTGACTGATTGCACGAAAGATTCATCCGATTTCCTTCGATATTGCGTTGTTCGTGCTTTTTATTCTACTGATTTAACAGTTTTGATTCAAAAGCCACTTAAATTAAACAAACAGATGGATTTTTCCACAGTTTAAATGACTTGATTCTGATTAAACAAGCAGATAACAATGAAGTGAAATGAATCTTATAAGGTAAAGTTTATAGCTATGACTTTCAGTTTGAAAAAACATTACTTGCCACTACAAATCCTTCCACGAATTCTTCACTTTAATTAAAAAATCATCAATTAAATTATCTAAAGAGTTTTGGTTTATAATTGAAATCGAAAATTGAATCAAACATAAAGTTAAAATTTGAAAATACGTTGTAAAAAACAAGAAGATGCCTCGAGAAGAAAAAATACAGTTTTGGATACAGTATGGTGCTGCCATTGTAGGTGAGTAATCGAAAAAACCAAGTATAATTAATTAAAGACAATTGAAAAATAAATCAAAAGAATTTTTTTTTTAATTTTAGAGAATTTGCAATCAAATTCTGAGTTTTTGATTAATGAAAATTACAAAAATGAGATATTTTTAAAAACAAAAGAAAAATTTTTACAGCATCAATAACAGCTGCAGGATATGGATCAATCATGTCATGGACATCTCCAGCTTTACCTTATTTAAAAAGCGAAAAATCAGATCTGCCCATATCAAAGGACCAAATTACTTGGATTGCACCTCTACTCCCTTTAGGAATAATTATTGGGAATTTTTTAAATCCACTTTTTATTGATCGAATTGGCCGAAAGTGGACGTTATTGATCTTTGCCTTACCACAAATTTTATCATGGCTCTTAATATTATTATCCAAAAAATACTACACCATATACATTGCAAGAATCTTGGGAGGAATTGGCTACGGTGGTGGAATTTGTGCAGTAATAGTGTACCTTTCAGAAATTGGAAATCGAAAAAACAGAGGAATTTTTCTAGCATTCGTAAAATTTTCCTCCAGTTTTGGAATTTTCTTCACAATCTTACTGGGAGCTTACTTTCCATATTATTATATGAATTTAGGCCTTCTCATCATGCCAATTATATTTGTGGTCATTTTTTCCTTCATGCCTGATTCTTCGTACTTTTGGAAAAAGAACAACCAGGTGGAAAAAATGAAGCTAAATCTCTTGATATCAAAAGACGAAAAATCGAAGCTAAATGGGAAAAATATGGAAAAGAATGGAAGTTATATAGCAACAGAAATTTATATAAGAGAAGATTCTCTTTTGAAAGAAGTTCCTGGATTAAAAGAAGATTGCAATTTACAAGAAAATTATAATTTAAAAGGAGATTACAATTTAAAAAAAGATTCTTTTAGATTTAATGAATCCAGTTTTTGGAAATTGTTGTCAATTCCAAGTAATCTTAGAGCATTGCTAATAATTTTTTGTATCACTCTTCAAGATTCACTTTCAGGTCACTCTGTTTTAATATATTTTTCTCAACAAATATTAACTTACAAAGCATCCTTATTGCCACCAGATAAAGGTTCTTTAGTATTTGCAACTGTAAAATTATTTGCCTCTATAATAGCAACTCAAGTGATTGAACGATTTGGAAGAAAAACTATTCTTTTTTCAACTGGAATTTTGGCTTTTCTCACCCAAGGAATGGTGGGAATTTTTTTCTACTTAGAAGACTGCAAAGTAAATGTCTCTTCTTTTGCCTTTTTGCCTTTTCTCGGATTCTTAATCTTTGAAATTGCAATGACAATTGGACCCAGTAATTTATTTTACATTTTCCAAGGGGAATGTTTCCCTAATGGTGTAAAAGGAATGGCTGTGACTGTCTCGAAAATTTTCCATATGTTTATTATTTTCCTGTCTGTTGTTGTGTATCAAATTTTGGTGGAAAGTGTTAGCACTTATGTAATATTTTTTATTTTCTGTGTGTGTGGTATTGTGATGTGTTTTATCAGCCTTAGTTTCATTCCAGAAACCAAGGGAAAAAGTCTTGATGAAATTCAAATTTTGTTGAAAAGAAGGAGATTCTGTTAATTAAGAAATTTATTTATTAGTTAATAGTTGTTAGGGATATTAGATATTTATTTTCATTTTCATGTTATTAATTTGCAAAAATGTAAAAAGTTAGTAATTAATTACTTTGTATAGAGAGTTCATTTTTATGTTAAAAATTTCTGGAATTTCAGTTGCAATATTACAAATTAAGTTAACAATTTCTAACATTAAGTTAAATTCTTCTAACAAAATTTCTTTTCCTAAATTATATCAATATATTCAATAATATTTCAATAAAAAAAATAAGATCAACTAATGAAGTTTCCAACAATTTACACAACAGACGAATGCAGATTAGACTTAAAAATAACGCGTCATAAGTTATTCTTAAAAATTATTTTCAGTTTATAAAAAAATGCTTTTGACAAAAAAGTCAATAAATCGACGGCTAACCACTCTTGAAATCTGGTGCACATGCCTTCTTGAAATCTCTGAAATCTTTGAAATCTTTTGAAGTCCTTGAAATCTTTTGAAATTTGTCTAAAATCTCTTGAAATCTTTTGAAATCTACATGACTTCATGAAATCTTTGAAATTTTTGTGATATCTCTTGAAATATTTTGGAATCCTTGAAATCTTTTGAAATTTTTGTGAAATCTTTTGGAAATGTTTTGAAATCCTTGACATCTTTTGAAATTTTTGTGAAACCTTTGGGAAATCTTTTGACATTCTTTTAACTCGAGGCACTTACCACTCTTACAATCTGGTGTACATGCCTTCATGAATTCTTTGAAATATTTTGAAATCATTGAAATTTTTTTAAATCTACATACTTCCATAAAATCCTTGAAATCTGATATTTTTGAGAAATCTGAAATCTTTTGAAATCCTCGAAATATTTAGAAATTTTTGTAAAATCTTTTGAAATTTATTGAAATTTTTGTGAAATCTATGGGAAATCTTTTGAAATCCTCGAAATATTTTGAGAAATCTTTTGAAATCTTTGAAACATTTCGAAATTTTTGTGAAAACTTGGGAAAATCTTTTGAAGCCCTTGAAATCTTTTGAAATTTTTTGTGAAGTCGTTTGAAATCTTTCCAATCTTTTGAAATTTTTGCGAAGTCTCTTGAAATCTTTGGGAAATCTTTTGAAATCGTCGAAATATTTTCAGAAATCTTTTGAATTTCTTGAAATATTTTGAAATTTTTGTGAAATATTTGGAAAATCTTTTGGAACATTTTTGAAATATTTTGAAATTTTTTGCGAAATCTTTTGAAATCTTTGCAATCTTTTGAATTTTTTGTGACATTTCTTGAAATCTTTGGGAAATCTTTTTAAATTCTCGAAACATTTTCAGACATCTTTTGAAATTCTTGACATATTTTGAAATTTTTGTGAAATCTTTGGAAAATTTTTTGATATCCTTGAAATCTTTTGAAATTTTTTGTGAAATCTTTGCAATCTTTTAAAATTTTTGTGAAATCTTTTGAAATCCTCGCAATATTTTCAGAAATCTTTTGAAATCCTTGAAATATTTTGAAATTTTTGTGAAATATTTGGAAAATCTTCTGAAACCCTTTTGAAATCTTTTGAAATTTTTTGTGAAATCTTTTGAAACCCTTGAAATCTTTGCTATCTTTGAAATTTTTATGAAATCTCTTGAAATCTTTGAGATATCTTTTGAAATCCTCGAAATATTTTGAGAAATCTTTTGAATTCCTTGAAATATTTTGAAATTTTTGTGAAATTTTTGGAAAATCTTTTAAACCCTTTTTAAATCTTTTGAAATTTTTTGTGAAATCATTTGAAATCTTTGCAGCATTCTTTTGGAATTTTTGTGAAGTTTTTTGGAAATCTTTTGAATTCCCCAAAATATTTTGAGAAATTTTTTGAAATCGTTGAAATATTTTACAATTTTTGTGAAATGTTTGGAAAATCTTTTGAAAACCTTGAAATCTTTTGAAATTTTTTGTGAAATCTTTGCAATCTTTTAAAATTTTTGTGGAATCTCTTGAAATCCTTGGGAAGACTTTTGAAATGCTCGAAATATTTTGAGAAATCTTTTGAAATCCTTGTAAAATTTTTTAAAATTTTTGTGGAATCTCTTGAAATCCTTGAGAAGACTTTTGAAATGCTCGAAATATTTTGAGAAATCTTTTGAAATCCTTGTAAAATTTTTCAAAATTTTTGTGAAATCAGAGTGAAATCTTTGGAAAATCTTTTGATACCCTTGAAATCTTTTGACATTTTTTGTGAAATCTTTTGAAATATTTGCAACCTTTTGAAATTTGTGAAATCCTTGAAATTTTTTAAATTTCTGGAAATATTTTGAAATCTTAGAAATCTTGAATACTGGTGTACACTCAAAAATCGAGTGATCAACTCTTCGTGAATAAATTAAAAATATCTGATTTTAAAGTATAAGTTAATCTGTAAATTTCTGTACCTAATGTCTAAAACTAAATTAATTTAAAATTAACTTTATTTTTAAAAAAAGAAACTATTTTTATGTAAGAATAATTCTCTAAAGTTGAAATTTACATAAAAATTAAATTAAAATAATTGAAAAATAATTGATCACATTTTGGTTAATTTATAACACTATTTTGATTCATAATATTTCCTTTAATCCAAAAAGTAGATTACCTTAATGGTTTCTTTTTTTTTAATAATTTTTTTTTAATTGCCTGTAAAACCTTAAATAAATCACAAAATAATCAAGAATTACTTTAACTAATTATTTTTAAATTGTATTGCATGCAAGAGTGATAAATTAAATGTACAGTAATTAAATCTTTTTTTAAAATTTCATTCGTAATTATAAAACTTGATAAAAAGCTGATGACTAACGATTGTGAAATCGTTTAATCGACGTCAGAATACGTCACAATGATTCAAAACCCCAGACGTTTTAAAAAGAGAATATTTCCTCACTACTAGAAAACAATATAAATCATCCTAAAGTCACTTTATTTGGTTTAAAATTATCAGTGGCTACCATTTTTTATTGCTCCATTTACAAACAATTCTTACACGTAATTTTATCAATGAGTAAACTCTACAAATCAGTCTCACTATTTTTATCGATTTTATCAAAGATTTATGAAACCGATAAGATTGCTGTGCAAATTTTTAAAATGCAGTTGAAATTTGCATCCGACTAATGGCGTGTGTTTCGATTCTTCTCTCACCACAAACAAGAAAATTCAAATGTCAACATATAAAATGTATTATTAATTTACATTTAATTTCGATAGTAATTCAGATTCCTTAAGAGTTTATGTATATTTTTTTGTGGTAAAAACACTGAAGATATAATGCCTCGAAAAAAGGAATCAGAATTTTCACAGTACGTTGCTGCCACTATTGGTGAGTATTAATATTTTTAATTAATATTTCTGTCCTATGAAAGAAAAAGAATTTTTATATTTAATAATAATAAATTAATAATTTTAGGTACAATAACAGCAATTGGATATGGTACTGTAATGGCATGGACTTCACCATCAATTCCTTATTTAATGAGTGAAAAATCGCCACTTCCAGTGACAAAGGAACAAAGTGATAAAATATCTTCACTTTTGACTGTAGGCTACATAATAGGATACATTCTAAATCCTTTTGTGATAGAGCAATTTGGCAGAAAAAGGACTTTATTAATTTACACTCTACCACAAATTACTTCGTGGGTTTTAATTATCCTAGCAAAAAACCATATCACCATATATATAGCAAGAATTTTAGCTGGAATAGGATATGGTGCTGGAATTTGTGCCTTGACAATTTATCTTTCAGAAATTGGAAGTACAAGCACTCGTGGAATTTTTATAGCTTTTTTGAACCTTTCGATGGGTCTAGGATTTTTTCTCGTGATGCTTCTTGGAGCCTATTTACCATATTATTATATGAACTTTCTTTTTCTGGCAAGCCCAGTCATATTTGCTGGCACATTTTTCTTTGTGCCTGATTCGCCGTATTTTTTGGAAAAATTCAGTCGAGAGGATCAGGAAATGAGGGTGAGATTAAATCATCCGGAAGATGCTGAGAAGGAACAATTGAGGTTTGAGGGAAAAGAGGATTTGAAATTACAAGAAGATTTTAAATTAAAGGAGGATTTTAAATTAAAAGAGGATTTTAAATTAAAAGAAGATATGAAATTAAAAGAAGATGTGAAATTAAAAGAAGATGTGAAATTGAAAGAGGATTCTAATTTTAAAAAGGATTATAATTTAAAAGAAGATTCTAAAGAAAGGGAAAAACAAAATTCCAGCATATTCAACATAAAAGAATCGAGTTTTTGGAAATTGTTGACTCTTCCAAATAGTCGAAAAGCATTAATAATAGTGGTGAGTCTTGCAGCCCAGGATGTGCTTTCTGGTCACATGGTTTTATGGACTTTCACTCAACAACTTTTGACCTACAAAGGATCTTCTATCGATCCTGAAAAAGCCACATTAATTTTGGCAATTTCAAAAATAATTGCAGCTGCAATAAGTGCTCAAATAATCGAAAAAATGGGGAGAAGATATCTTCTCCTTTCTACTGGGATAATTGGTACCATAGCCATTGGACTCGTGGGTGCATTTTTTTTTCTGGAAGAGAGAAATTTTGATGTTTCTTCTTTTGGATGGTGGCCTGTTTTTGGAATGGCAACTTATGAATTAACTTTTGCAGTTGGTTCTGCCAATCTTTTCTATCTTTACCAAGCAGAATTATTTTCAACTGAGGTGAAAAGTATGGCTGTAATGGTGTGTAAAGTTTCGTATATGACTTTAACGTACTTTTGTCTGTTTCGATTTCAAGTGATATTAGAGGCTGTTGGAAAATCAATGATATTTTTTATTTTTACTGCGTGTGGTGGACTGGGAACTATTTTTGTTTTTTGTATAACTCCTGAAACTAGGGGCAAAAGTATTGATGAAATTCAGGTGATTTTGAGGAGAAAACAGTTCTTTGTTTGATGTTTATATAAGTAACAAAGTATTTTTTAAAAATAAGACATGTATATATTTATTTATACAATAAAATTTCACCTTTCACCTAAAATAATTAAAAATTGTAATATTGATATTGAAAATTTGCATATTTAATTCTTATTTTCTTAGAAAGAGAAGTCATGTTTGGATCAGAAATGTGAACACAGAGAAATAAATGTGAATGTAATTAAAAATTGATAGAACTGATGAAAGTAGAAATTTCTTGTAGTTCAGATTTGAAAATCATTTTATTTTTAATAAAACTTAATTATTGTAGATGTATTAATTTTGTAGGGCAGGTGATCAAAAGAATCATTAAACCTTTTATTTTTTAAATAACAGCTACTTGGCAGAAAATGAATATAAATTATTTATTTTCAACAACAAATTAGTTTGTAAAAAAAGATAAATTTTACGTATTGCGATTAAAATACCTTTTTTTGAATTTTTTAAAAATGGCACATGGAACACAGTGTTTAATAGAAACTCTTTCTTCGGGGTTGGACTTGCTTCTGGATTCAAGATCTTGAAGGAGGTTGTATAGTGGAAGATTTTGAGTTTCTGGCAGCATTTGGGTTAATAAACTTGCTGTGATTAAAGCTGAACCCAAAACAGTATTCGGTATCCAGTAAGAATAGTTTCCCTTAAAATGAAAAATGAAAATTAAAAATGAAAATTAAAAATAAAAATTAAAAATTAAAATTAAAAATTAACAATTATTGAAATTTAAAAAAAACAGTTATACTTTCAAACACAAATTGTTGATCCAAAAATTGGAATATCGTTTAAAAAATTTCAACCCTACTCTTAAATTTCCCTGCATGCTTTAAAAAAAAATTCCCCATAATTCTTTCATATCCTTTCTGAATACGAAAAAAAATTTTTAAATCTTTTTCTGTAATTCCTTGAAAATATTTGGGTCGCCAAAAATGGGATTTAAATATAGAGATGTTAATTTGAAAATTTGCATTTGAAATTTTCAATTTTATTTTAAAAGTTCTGCAACTTTCAATTAGCCTATTGTGAAAATTTTCATGCTGAAAAATTTAAATGTGCAATTGTATAAAATGAAAGTATTAAATAAAAAATAATTTTAGAACTGCAAGATCCAAATGATTTAATTTTCAAATTATTTAATTTTCAAATAATTTTAATTTTTAATTTAATAGATTTAATTTTCATTTGCTGATTATTTCTCTAGCAATTTTCTAGTTTATTTATTTTTCTAGTTTTATTTATTTTAATTTTCAATTTCCTGATTATTTCACCCTCAATTTTCTAATTTATTTTATTTTTAATTTTCAAATTGCAAAATCTTTGAAAATTTTAATTTCTACAATGTTCATTTTCCATTTTTTGGAATTTACAATTTTACAATTATCTTATAAGTGAAGGCAGATTATAAATTTAATGTCCAAATTTGTAATAATTTTATTTTGTACTTTAATAAATTATATTTCAATATATCTTTATGTCAATGTCACTTGTCGGAATTTTTTTCTTTTTGGAAAATTATAAAATAGATGTTTCCTCCATCACATGGTTGCCTCTTTTTGGAGTAACAATTTACAATTTTATGATTACAGCTGGTATTGGTCATTTCGGTTTTATTTATCTTGGAGAATTATTTCCAAAGGATCTCCAAAGATTGACCATAACATTCTATCAAATAACACTTTTAGTTTTTATTTTTCTTAGTATTTTGTTGTTTCAAATTGGAGAGAATTTTGTGGCAATTTATATTGTTTTTTGTTTTTTTTTCTGCCCTTTGTGCTATTTTAGGGTGGGCCATTTTTCAAATAACACCTGTGACCAAGGGGAAAAGTTTAGAGGACATTCAAATTTTGCTGAAGTCTAAAAAATTGTTTTAGACTACATATTTAGATTTAATACATATAATACACATAATAAATACAATCAAAGTCAAGTGTTTTATTTAATTTTAATTAATTTGTCTTAATAATAATATTTATATTATATTCTGATATATCACTGTATTTATCAATGTATTTATATTTTTCATGTAATTATTATTAGTTTTTTTTTCACTCGACTTTTTTACTTTCGGAATAGTTGACTGATTGCACGAAAGATTCATCCGATTTCCTTCGATATTGCGTTGTTCGTGCTTTTTATTCTACTGATTTAACAGTTTTGATTCAAAAGCCACTTAAATTAAACAAACAGATGGATTTTTCCACAGTTTAAATGACTTGATTCTGATTAAACAAGCAGATAACAATGAAGTGAAATGAATCTTATAAGGTAAAGTTTATAGCTATGACTTTCAGTTTGAAAAAACATTACTTGCCACTACAAATCCTTCCACGAATTCTTCACTTTAATTAAAAAATCATCAATTAAATTATCTAAAGAGTTTTGGTTTATAATTGAAATCGAAAATTGAATCAAACATAAAGTTAAAATTTGAAAATACGTTGTAAAAAACAAGAAGATGCCTCGAGAAGAAAAAATACAGTTTTGGATACAGTATGGTGCTGCCATTGTAGGTGAGTAATCGAAAAAACCAAGTATAATTAATTAAAGACAATTGAAAAATAAATCAAAAGAATTTTTTTTTTAATTTTAGAGAATTTGCAATCAAATTCTGAGTTTTTGATTAATGAAAATTACAAAAATGAGATATTTTTAAAAACAAAAGAAAAATTTTTACAGCATCAATAACAGCTGCAGGATATGGATCAATCATGTCATGGACATCTCCAGCTTTACCTTATTTAAAAAGCGAAAAATCAGATCTGCCCATATCAAAGGACCAAATTACTTGGATTGCACCTCTACTCCCTTTAGGAATAATTATTGGGAATTTTTTAAATCCACTTTTTATTGATCGAATTGGCCGAAAGTGGACGTTATTGATCTTTGCCTTACCACAAATTTTATCATGGCTCTTAATATTATTATCCAAAAAATACTACACCATATACATTGCAAGAATCTTGGGAGGAATTGGCTACGGTGGTGGAATTTGTGCAGTAATAGTGTACCTTTCAGAAATTGGAAATCGAAAAAACAGAGGAATTTTTCTAGCATTCGTAAAATTTTCCTCCAGTTTTGGAATTTTCTTCACAATCTTACTGGGAGCTTACTTTCCATATTATTATATGAATTTAGGCCTTCTCATCATGCCAATTATATTTGTGGTCATTTTTTCCTTCATGCCTGATTCTTCGTACTTTTGGAAAAAGAACAACCAGGTGGAAAAAATGAAGCTAAATCTCTTGATATCAAAAGACGAAAAATCGAAGCTAAATGGGAAAAATATGGAAAAGAATGGAAGTTATATAGCAACAGAAATTTATATAAGAGAAGATTCTCTTTTGAAAGAAGTTCCTGGATTAAAAGAAGATTGCAATTTACAAGAAAATTATAATTTAAAAGGAGATTACAATTTAAAAAAAGATTCTTTTAGATTTAATGAATCCAGTTTTTGGAAATTGTTGTCAATTCCAAGTAATCTTAGAGCATTGCTAATAATTTTTTGTATCACTCTTCAAGATTCACTTTCAGGTCACTCTGTTTTAATATATTTTTCTCAACAAATATTAACTTACAAAGCATCCTTATTGCCACCAGATAAAGGTTCTTTAGTATTTGCAACTGTAAAATTATTTGCCTCTATAATAGCAACTCAAGTGATTGAACGATTTGGAAGAAAAACTATTCTTTTTTCAACTGGAATTTTGGCTTTTCTCACCCAAGGAATGGTGGGAATTTTTTTCTACTTAGAAGACTGCAAAGTAAATGTCTCTTCTTTTGCCTTTTTGCCTTTTCTCGGATTCTTAATCTTTGAAATTGCAATGACAATTGGACCCAGTAATTTATTTTACATTTTCCAAGGGGAATGTTTCCCTAATGGTGTAAAAGGAATGGCTGTGACTGTCTCGAAAATTTTCCATATGTTTATTATTTTCCTGTCTGTTGTTGTGTATCAAATTTTGGTGGAAAGTGTTAGCACTTATGTAATATTTTTTATTTTCTGTGTGTGTGGTATTGTGATGTGTTTTATCAGCCTTAGTTTCATTCCAGAAACCAAGGGAAAAAGTCTTGATGAAATTCAAATTTTGTTGAAAAGAAGGAGATTCTGTTAATTAAGAAATTTATTTATTAGTTAATAGTTGTTAGGGATATTAGATATTTATTTTCATTTTCATGTTATTAATTTGCAAAAATGTAAAAAGTTAGTAATTAATTACTTTGTATAGAGAGTTCATTTTTATGTTAAAAATTTCTGGAATTTCAGTTGCAATATTACAAATTAAGTTAACAATTTCTAACATTAAGTTAAATTCTTCTAACAAAATTTCTTTTCCTAAATTATATCAATATATTCAATAATATTTCAATAAAAAAAATAAGATCAACTAATGAAGTTTCCAACAATTTACACAACAGACGAATGCAGATTAGACTTAAAAATAACGCGTCATAAGTTATTCTTAAAAATTATTTTCAGTTTATAAAAAAATGCTTTTGACAAAAAAGTCAATAAATCGACGGCTAACCACTCTTGAAATCTGGTGCACATGCCTTCTTGAAATCTCTGAAATCTTTGAAATCTTTTGAAGTCCTTGAAATCTTTTGAAATTTGTCTAAAATCTCTTGAAATCTTTTGAAATCTACATGACTTCATGAAATCTTTGAAATTTTTGTGATATCTCTTGAAATATTTTGGAATCCTTGAAATCTTTTGAAATTTTTGTGAAATCTTTTGGAAATGTTTTGAAATCCTTGACATCTTTTGAAATTTTTGTGAAACCTTTGGGAAATCTTTTGACATTCTTTTAACTCGAGGCACTTACCACTCTTACAATCTGGTGTACATGCCTTCATGAATTCTTTGAAATATTTTGAAATCATTGAAATTTTTTTAAATCTACATACTTCCATAAAATCCTTGAAATCTGATATTTTTGAGAAATCTGAAATCTTTTGAAATCCTCGAAATATTTAGAAATTTTTGTAAAATCTTTTGAAATTTATTGAAATTTTTGTGAAATCTATGGGAAATCTTTTGAAATCCTCGAAATATTTTGAGAAATCTTTTGAAATCTTTGAAACATTTCGAAATTTTTGTGAAAACTTGGGAAAATCTTTTGAAGCCCTTGAAATCTTTTGAAATTTTTTGTGAAGTCGTTTGAAATCTTTCCAATCTTTTGAAATTTTTGCGAAGTCTCTTGAAATCTTTGGGAAATCTTTTGAAATCGTCGAAATATTTTCAGAAATCTTTTGAATTTCTTGAAATATTTTGAAATTTTTGTGAAATATTTGGAAAATCTTTTGGAACATTTTTGAAATATTTTGAAATTTTTTGCGAAATCTTTTGAAATCTTTGCAATCTTTTGAATTTTTTGTGACATTTCTTGAAATCTTTGGGAAATCTTTTTAAATTCTCGAAACATTTTCAGACATCTTTTGAAATTCTTGACATATTTTGAAATTTTTGTGAAATCTTTGGAAAATTTTTTGATATCCTTGAAATCTTTTGAAATTTTTTGTGAAATCTTTGCAATCTTTTAAAATTTTTGTGAAATCTTTTGAAATCCTCGCAATATTTTCAGAAATCTTTTGAAATCCTTGAAATATTTTGAAATTTTTGTGAAATATTTGGAAAATCTTCTGAAACCCTTTTGAAATCTTTTGAAATTTTTTGTGAAATCTTTTGAAACCCTTGAAATCTTTGCTATCTTTGAAATTTTTATGAAATCTCTTGAAATCTTTGAGATATCTTTTGAAATCCTCGAAATATTTTGAGAAATCTTTTGAATTCCTTGAAATATTTTGAAATTTTTGTGAAATTTTTGGAAAATCTTTTAAACCCTTTTTAAATCTTTTGAAATTTTTTGTGAAATCATTTGAAATCTTTGCAGCATTCTTTTGGAATTTTTGTGAAGTTTTTTGGAAATCTTTTGAATTCCCCAAAATATTTTGAGAAATTTTTTGAAATCGTTGAAATATTTTACAATTTTTGTGAAATGTTTGGAAAATCTTTTGAAAACCTTGAAATCTTTTGAAATTTTTTGTGAAATCTTTGCAATCTTTTAAAATTTTTGTGGAATCTCTTGAAATCCTTGGGAAGACTTTTGAAATGCTCGAAATATTTTGAGAAATCTTTTGAAATCCTTGTAAAATTTTTTAAAATTTTTGTGGAATCTCTTGAAATCCTTGAGAAGACTTTTGAAATGCTCGAAATATTTTGAGAAATCTTTTGAAATCCTTGTAAAATTTTTCAAAATTTTTGTGAAATCAGAGTGAAATCTTTGGAAAATCTTTTGATACCCTTGAAATCTTTTGACATTTTTTGTGAAATCTTTTGAAATATTTGCAACCTTTTGAAATTTGTGAAATCCTTGAAATTTTTTAAATTTCTGGAAATATTTTGAAATCTTAGAAATCTTGAATACTGGTGTACACTCAAAAATCGAGTGATCAACTCTTCGTGAATAAATTAAAAATATCTGATTTTAAAGTATAAGTTAATCTGTAAATTTCTGTACCTAATGTCTAAAACTAAATTAATTTAAAATTAACTTTATTTTTAAAAAAAGAAACTATTTTTATGTAAGAATAATTCTCTAAAGTTGAAATTTACATAAAAATTAAATTAAAATAATTGAAAAATAATTGATCACATTTTGGTTAATTTATAACACTATTTTGATTCATAATATTTCCTTTAATCCAAAAAGTAGATTACCTTAATGGTTTCTTTTTTTTTAATAATTTTTTTTTAATTGCCTGTAAAACCTTAAATAAATCACAAAATAATCAAGAATTACTTTAACTAATTATTTTTAAATTGTATTGCATGCAAGAGTGATAAATTAAATGTACAGTAATTAAATCTTTTTTTAAAATTTCATTCGTAATTATAAAACTTGATAAAAAGCTGATGACTAACGATTGTGAAATCGTTTAATCGACGTCAGAATACGTCACAATGATTCAAAACCCCAGACGTTTTAAAAAGAGAATATTTCCTCACTACTAGAAAACAATATAAATCATCCTAAAGTCACTTTATTTGGTTTAAAATTATCAGTGGCTACCATTTTTTATTGCTCCATTTACAAACAATTCTTACACGTAATTTTATCAATGAGTAAACTCTACAAATCAGTCTCACTATTTTTATCGATTTTATCAAAGATTTATGAAACCGATAAGATTGCTGTGCAAATTTTTAAAATGCAGTTGAAATTTGCATCCGACTAATGGCGTGTGTTTCGATTCTTCTCTCACCACAAACAAGAAAATTCAAATGTCAACATATAAAATGTATTATTAATTTACATTTAATTTCGATAGTAATTCAGATTCCTTAAGAGTTTATGTATATTTTTTTGTGGTAAAAACACTGAAGATATAATGCCTCGAAAAAAGGAATCAGAATTTTCACAGTACGTTGCTGCCACTATTGGTGAGTATTAATATTTTTAATTAATATTTCTGTCCTATGAAAGAAAAAGAATTTTTATATTTAATAATAATAAATTAATAATTTTAGGTACAATAACAGCAATTGGATATGGTACTGTAATGGCATGGACTTCACCATCAATTCCTTATTTAATGAGTGAAAAATCGCCACTTCCAGTGACAAAGGAACAAAGTGATAAAATATCTTCACTTTTGACTGTAGGCTACATAATAGGATACATTCTAAATCCTTTTGTGATAGAGCAATTTGGCAGAAAAAGGACTTTATTAATTTACACTCTACCACAAATTACTTCGTGGGTTTTAATTATCCTAGCAAAAAACCATATCACCATATATATAGCAAGAATTTTAGCTGGAATAGGATATGGTGCTGGAATTTGTGCCTTGACAATTTATCTTTCAGAAATTGGAAGTACAAGCACTCGTGGAATTTTTATAGCTTTTTTGAACCTTTCGATGGGTCTAGGATTTTTTCTCGTGATGCTTCTTGGAGCCTATTTACCATATTATTATATGAACTTTCTTTTTCTGGCAAGCCCAGTCATATTTGCTGGCACATTTTTCTTTGTGCCTGATTCGCCGTATTTTTTGGAAAAATTCAGTCGAGAGGATCAGGAAATGAGGGTGAGATTAAATCATCCGGAAGATGCTGAGAAGGAACAATTGAGGTTTGAGGGAAAAGAGGATTTGAAATTACAAGAAGATTTTAAATTAAAGGAGGATTTTAAATTAAAAGAGGATTTTAAATTAAAAGAAGATATGAAATTAAAAGAAGATGTGAAATTAAAAGAAGATGTGAAATTGAAAGAGGATTCTAATTTTAAAAAGGATTATAATTTAAAAGAAGATTCTAAAGAAAGGGAAAAACAAAATTCCAGCATATTCAACATAAAAGAATCGAGTTTTTGGAAATTGTTGACTCTTCCAAATAGTCGAAAAGCATTAATAATAGTGGTGAGTCTTGCAGCCCAGGATGTGCTTTCTGGTCACATGGTTTTATGGACTTTCACTCAACAACTTTTGACCTACAAAGGATCTTCTATCGATCCTGAAAAAGCCACATTAATTTTGGCAATTTCAAAAATAATTGCAGCTGCAATAAGTGCTCAAATAATCGAAAAAATGGGGAGAAGATATCTTCTCCTTTCTACTGGGATAATTGGTACCATAGCCATTGGACTCGTGGGTGCATTTTTTTTTCTGGAAGAGAGAAATTTTGATGTTTCTTCTTTTGGATGGTGGCCTGTTTTTGGAATGGCAACTTATGAATTAACTTTTGCAGTTGGTTCTGCCAATCTTTTCTATCTTTACCAAGCAGAATTATTTTCAACTGAGGTGAAAAGTATGGCTGTAATGGTGTGTAAAGTTTCGTATATGACTTTAACGTACTTTTGTCTGTTTCGATTTCAAGTGATATTAGAGGCTGTTGGAAAATCAATGATATTTTTTATTTTTACTGCGTGTGGTGGACTGGGAACTATTTTTGTTTTTTGTATAACTCCTGAAACTAGGGGCAAAAGTATTGATGAAATTCAGGTGATTTTGAGGAGAAAACAGTTCTTTGTTTGATGTTTATATAAGTAACAAAGTATTTTTTAAAAATAAGACATGTATATATTTATTTATACAATAAAATTTCACCTTTCACCTAAAATAATTAAAAATTGTAATATTGATATTGAAAATTTGCATATTTAATTCTTATTTTCTTAGAAAGAGAAGTCATGTTTGGATCAGAAATGTGAACACAGAGAAATAAATGTGAATGTAATTAAAAATTGATAGAACTGATGAAAGTAGAAATTTCTTGTAGTTCAGATTTGAAAATCATTTTATTTTTAATAAAACTTAATTATTGTAGATGTATTAATTTTGTAGGGCAGGTGATCAAAAGAATCATTAAACCTTTTATTTTTTAAATAACAGCTACTTGGCAGAAAATGAATATAAATTATTTATTTTCAACAACAAATTAGTTTGTAAAAAAAGATAAATTTTACGTATTGCGATTAAAATACCTTTTTTTGAATTTTTTAAAAATGGCACATGGAACACAGTGTTTAATAGAAACTCTTTCTTCGGGGTTGGACTTGCTTCTGGATTCAAGATCTTGAAGGAGGTTGTATAGTGGAAGATTTTGAGTTTCTGGCAGCATTTGGGTTAATAAACTTGCTGTGATTAAAGCTGAACCCAAAACAGTATTCGGTATCCAGTAAGAATAGTTTCCCTTAAAATGAAAAATGAAAATTAAAAATGAAAATTAAAAATAAAAATTAAAAATTAAAATTAAAAATTAACAATTATTGAAATTTAAAAAAAACAGTTATACTTTCAAACACAAATTGTTGATCCAAAAATTGGAATATCGTTTAAAAAATTTCAACCCTACTCTTAAATTTCCCTGCATGCTTTAAAAAAAAATTCCCCATAATTCTTTCATATCCTTTCTGAATACGAAAAAAAATTTTTAAATCTTTTTCTGTAATTCCTTGAAAATATTTGGGTCGCCAAAAATGGGATTTAAATATAGAGATGTTAATTTGAAAATTTGCATTTGAAATTTTCAATTTTATTTTAAAAGTTCTGCAACTTTCAATTAGCCTATTGTGAAAATTTTCATGCTGAAAAATTTAAATGTGCAATTGTATAAAATGAAAGTATTAAATAAAAAATAATTTTAGAACTGCAAGATCCAAATGATTTAATTTTCAAATTATTTAATTTTCAAATAATTTTAATTTTTAATTTAATAGATTTAATTTTCATTTGCTGATTATTTCTCTAGCAATTTTCTAGTTTATTTATTTTTCTAGTTTTATTTATTTTAATTTTCAATTTCCTGATTATTTCACCCTCAATTTTCTAATTTATTTTATTTTTAATTTTCAAATTGCAAAATCTTTGAAAATTTTAATTTCTACAATGTTCATTTTCCATTTTTTGGAAGTTACAATTTTACAATTATCTTATAAGTGAAGGAAGATTATAAATTTATGTCCAAATTTGTAATAATTTTATTTTGTACTTTAATAAATTATATTTCAATGTCTCTTTATTTTTAAATCATCAAATTCATCAAAATAGTTGTAAACTTCCATTTTAAAATTCTTGATATCCAATAAATGTTCAATTTACGTTAAAAATTATCAAAATATATTTACATAAAAAGAAAAAAAATATCTGTCGTAAATGTCCTTAGTTTTTTTGGTCCTTTCCTTATTGAAATTAAGTATTAACATTTAATTTGAATATAAATATTTATAAATTAATAATTTATACTATAAATATTTTCATTATAAGTAAATGTCAAAAGTGGAAAATTATAAAATTGAAAAAGACAAAAATAAGAAATTTTCGAGATTCTTAAAGTTTTTAATATTATTTTTCATTTCTCGAATGAAAAATTTTTCGTGTGAAAATTTTCATTTGAAATTTTCAATTTAATTTTACAAATTATGTGAATGTCAATTAGCCAATTGTGAAAATTTTCATACTGAAAAATTTAAATGTACAATTGTACAAAATAAGAAAATAAGATAAATCAATTTTAGAATTTCAAGACCGAAATGTTTTAATTTTCAATGTTTTCATTTATTCAAATTTCCTGATTATTTCACCAACAATTTGCTAGTTTATTTGTGTTTTAATTTTAAAATTGCAAAATCTTCAAAAGCTTTAATTTCTACAATGTTTATTTTCCACTTTTCGGAAGTTACAATTTTACAATTATTATCTTCTAAGTGAAAGTAGCTTACAGAAAATTTATAATAATTTGTTGTCTTTGATAAATTACATTTCAATCGCTATTTTATTTTGAAACCATCTAATTCATCAAAATTGTTGTAAACTTCCATTTATTTTAATAATAAATAAATTCTTAATAAATAAATAAATTCTTAATAAATAAATAAATAAATTCTTAATAAATATTCTTAATAAATAAATTCTTTATATCCAAATGTTCTATTTATGTTCTGAATTTTCAAAATATGTATATTTAAATAAAAAGTTATTTATATCTGCAGCAAATATCTTTAGTTTTTTTGGGCTTTTCTTGTTATAATTTTAGTATAAATATTTAATATAAATATTAATATTTGTAAATTAATAATTTATATCTACTATAAATACTTTTATTATAATTAGATTTCAAAAGTGGAAAATTAGAAAATTGAAAAAGGACAAAAATAAGAAAGTTTTG
This sequence comes from Euceroptres primus, assembly GCA_037177015.1. Taxonomy (NCBI): domain Eukaryota; kingdom Metazoa; phylum Arthropoda; class Insecta; order Hymenoptera; family Figitidae; genus Euceroptres; species Euceroptres primus. Next base: position 2,428 of record JBAGKK010229946.1, on the reverse strand, counting down.
AGATTCTTAAACTTTTTTTATTATTTTCCATTCCTTGAATCTTTGACTCTTCAAATGTTCGAATTTTCCATTTCTAAATTTTTTAATTCTCAAATTTTCTTATTATCTTCCAATTTAAATCGTTTCCAATTATAAACATCTAATTATTAACTTTCTCCAAGTTTCATAATTTATCAAAATTATCTATGTTTCAATTTCTCAAATCTACAAACTTCCTAATTATTTTAATTTTTCTTTCCTTCATCATCCTTTCAATTCTATTAAATTTCCATTAAAAATTAGAAATTTTGAATTATATAAATATATTGACATATAAAAAATGATATTATATATATATATATATATATATATATATATATATATATGTATAAATAATGATATTAGATAAAATATCAGTTCAATCATAATTGAAATTTGATCCATTTGTCCAAATTTGAACCATTAGTCCAAAAATCTACCCTGAAAAGGTTGATTATTTCAAAATCGAAAAAGTAAATTCTTTGTAAATTAACTATGTATTTTAATAATTAATTAGTGAAAAATTGAAATTCTACCTAAGAAATGAGTTGTTTCATAAATTTATTTTAAAAAATTAGTTATAGTTTAAACTTTTTTTAAAAACTTTCTTAGTCAAATATATTACTAAATATTTTACATGATATTGGATGATATTACGTGATATTCTTATTGATATTTTTATATATACACACCTAATCACACTAAATGTGATTAGGTGATTAGTTTTTTGGCCCTATGTCAATTTTGGTTCCTATGCTAATTTTGGGCCCTTTGCTAATTTTTGGTCCTTTGCCAATTTTGGGCCCTATGCGAATTGCGGGACCTGTGTCAATTTTTGGCCTATGCTATTTTGGGCCCTATGCGAATTTTGGATCCTATGTCAATTTTGGGTCCTATGTCAATTTAGGGAATGTAATAATTTTGGTCCCTACATGAATTTTGGGGCATATGTCAATTTTGGGCCCTATGACAATTTTGGGCCCTATACCAATTTTGAGTCCTATACCAATTTTGGGTCCTACTCAAATTTTTGGTTCTATGCCAATTTGGCATTGGCAATTTGGCCAATGCCAAATTGCCTTGTATCAATTTTGAGTCCTCCGCGAATTTTGGGTTTCATGCCAATTTTGGGCCTTGTGTCAATTTTGGGTCATACGCGAATTTTGGGTTCTATGTCAATTTTGGGTCCGTACGACGGACGGACGGACAACAGACCGAAACTATAAGGGTTTCTGCCCGAGGCTACGAAACCCTAAAAATGAAAATAATTACTGTTTGCCATGAATTTCACGAAATTTTTGTCTAAAAATTCCAAATCATAATTTTTTGTCCTGAAAATTTACATCGCTATATTTGAAATAATCACTAAATGAAGTTCTTTCTTTTTATTGGTAATTTATTTTAATTGAACTTACGAAAAAATCCACAAGGTAGGGTGCAAAAATGCTACCAAAATGAGCCATCATTGAACTGGTACTTAGAGCTCTACTTCTTGCAATAGTGGGAAACAATTCAAAAGCATGAATAATAGCCACACTAAAAACTCCACTCACACATACTCGAACCAGAAACGATATTACTATTATGAAATATTCAAAATCTGAAGGAATAGCAATTAATGAAAAATGACAAGCAGATGTAGTCATTAATAAAAATGAAGTTAAGTTTCGTCTTCCCACTATTTTCAATACAAGGGTGATGAGGAAGTAGCTTATAGCTTCTGCCACTCCTAAATTAATGATAAAAATTATGAATCTTCAAATTTTATTACATATTTATAAACTGCCCTAAATATTATAATATAATTTTATGTAAATCGTAATGGATGCTAAAACTTTCTTTTGAACTCAAAATACTTTCCTCTATTAGAATAGGGAAAAGTATTTTGGTTCAAAAGAAATTTTTAGTCAGTTTTAGACAGTTTTAAATATGATTTTGTTTACCTGTAATTCCGTTGAAATGATAAGGATTCACTTTTAAAAAATTTGCACTGATAATTATGGAAGAATAAGAAGTAGCTGTTGTACACCAAATATACCAGCAGATAAAAAGCCTGTTACGAAATTCTCTGTATTTGAAGAATTGAAAATTGTTGACGATGGAAGAAAAAATTCTTTGCCAAATCCCAGGACGATTTTCAAGAGTTTCTGGAGTTGTATTGCTAACTTCGATACTGAAATTAAAGAAAAAGGCTGTAGAAACTTTTTAGTTATCAAATTTTAATTTATTTCCTAAAAATATGTTGTTTTTTTAATGTCAGAGACTTTTTGATATCGGAGCAAGAAAAGCATCCAAAAAAAACTGAGGATATTTGTTGATGCAGATAAAATAACTTTTTTGACACAGTGTGCGTAAAATGCGTTTTTACACACCCATATTAGTGCGTAAAACGGCTTATGACACACCCACT
>JBAGKK010229945.1:29504-43763 GCA_037177015.1 Euceroptres primus | reverse complement strand
AATAATTCTAGTTACAAGAAGATGGAAAATGCGTGCGACGTCAGAAGGCTCCACAAGCCTTTCAAATAAATTTGTAGAGTGAATAAATACTTTTACAGGTTCTTGTATTAACGTTAATAAACCTAATGTGTACTAAAGGATATCATTTTGAAAAAATTTTCGAAAAAAATTTACTTTTTTCGAAAGTGCTCTCTGCGTTGAGAATAACCCACATTCAAAAGTACATGTGTTTGGCTTTATTAGAAAAAAATAAACAAAGATTGCGTGATGAAGTCAAGTTATGTCCTACCACAAACGACTGATAAAATCATTAAAAGCGTCCGTTACGAGTGCACCTTTACTTTTCTGCCATATCAATTTAGTTATTTTCGAAGACAAATATTTTTCAGTCTTGTTATCAGTGTCAAACTGAAATCTGAAATCGAACTGTAAACAATATTCACAATTTAATGTAGAAATTAAAATTATAATTAATTTGAAAAATAGAAAATCAAGGTATCTACATTAATTTTCAAGGAAAATATTTATTAAATAAAATTTTGAAATCTGCTATAATTACTCAAATAGATAATTAGATATTAAAATTAATGTCTTATAAAAATAATTGTAAATATTTCGTTAAAAGTGTAAGTTGCAAATTCATTGTTTAATTTGAACCTAATTAATTATTTCGTATCAAGAATAATTAATTTTCGGTTCTTTCATGAAAAATAAATATTTAAATTGGTAACAAATTTAAATAGATACCTGTCTGATCAGGCATGATAAGAAAAGGCGCATGTGCTAAACTTTGTTAGTTTTCAGAGTCTGACTTCAGTCTGCGTTTACTCTTGAAAGAGAAAGGTTCGAAAATAATATTCTAGTATTAATTACCATTTTTAAGTAAATACCAAAAAGGATTATTTAGCCATAAAACATTAAATTTCTTTATCTATTTTTAAAAAATTTCTCAGGTATACATTTTAAATTATTTTACATAAAATATTAAACCAAATTATTAATTGCTGATATAACCCTGTCTTAACCCATAATTTTGAATATGAGAAATTTGATATCAGACTAGATATTAAAAAATTAAAATAAACATATTTTACATGCAAAAATAAAAATATAAGATACATGTAAAATTATTCTAAAATCTAAAATATTCTTACCTAAAGTTTCAGACACTTTTAAAAAATATCAAAAGCTAGTTATTTATTGTAATATTAAAGAACATTCTAAACTAAATTAATATAGAATTTTAAAACTTATTTCAAAAATAAACTTTAAGGTACCATTCTATTAATATAAAATGTTAAAATATTTATAAATTAAATTTTTTTCAAGTTTGAAACGTACAAAGTATGAAATAAATTAAGTGGCTTCAATTTTGTATGGAATCATTTCTGTATGAATATTTTTAATTAAATCATTACTAAACTCGTCAATATTATCAGCCGATATATCAACAATTTCGTCTATTTATTAAAATTCGATTTTATACACAGATTAAGAAAAAATAGTATCATCTCTTCTATCCATTAATTCAACGGGGTCGCATATTCCTCCTATTTTCCAGCTTCAGATGATCGTCGTACCATACACATAGTAATTAATCGATGAACTGTAACTGATACTGCACATGATAAATTTTTTCAAGGTTGATTTATTCAATCTCTTTCGCCTCATTATAATTCCTTTATTATTTTCTACTAAAATGTGTCTCAGAAAATATCTAGCTTACTATAAGTATTTAATGAAGCTTCCGTTTCTTATAATATAAAATTTTCTCTATAATGAACTTTTCAAGGACCATTGAATCTTAAATGATTATTAATTAATCCTCAAATATTAAAAAACTTTAATAAACCAATTCAGTAAACTAATTTTCTCATAATGATTAATAAACGTATTTAATAAATCCAATAAATCATTAACTAGTAAGATTCAAATTTCAAAATTTCGACACTTTTTCTTTTCCTTCAAGATGAGATTTTTCAACTTCAGTCATTTAAATTTAACTGCAGAATGAATTTTGATTAGGGATGAAAGATATAGCTTTGAAAAACAATAGTGAAAAGAAACTGAGATTTCCTCGTTGGGATAAAAAAATGGCTATCAAGAAAGTAGATATTGCTGTTTTTGAACCTACTAAGGATGGAATCGACTATAGTAAAGTGTACCAATTTTTTGGAAACCCAGCTGAAAAAAAGGCAAATAATGAACATCCTCTTCAGGGACCTCCTTCTCCAAAACGTGGTTCATTTTTTGGAAAGAACAATGCTACCAAACGTGGAGATTCTTTGGAAAGCAGTGTAAGTTAAATCAGTCTTGGATTTTATTAAAAAATAAAATATCATTTTTAATATGAACAAAGCTATCATTTTTCATTTAAACGAAGATATCAATTTTAATAATAATTCAAAATATTCAATTTTAATTTTGTTTACAGGATCCTGATAGCTTTGCAAGAGCAATTGGCTTAATTTTGCTGGTGGCTCAGTTTTTCGGTCTTCTTCCAATATATGGAATTCGTTCAAGTTCGCCAAAAAAATTCAAGTTTATAAAAACATCACCAAGGACATTATTTACTTATACTGTAATTACAGGAACTTTAGTAATGGCAATGGTGTGCTTGGTTCATATGGTGAAGACCTTCAACACTAATTCTTTTCAAGTTCATGGTAAATTATTATTTTTTGAAATATGAAAAGAATAATTGAAAAATCCAGTAGATGAATAATCAATTAATAATAATTAAAAATTATTAAAATATAATTCAAAATAATTTATTCAACAAAATGGTAAAATATCTCTGCGATTAGTAAAATAATTAGTCATGAATCATATTTTTGTTATAGGAGGAATATCTGATGCGACCGTGGGAGCTGTATTTTATGGCAACAGCTTGTTCGGAACATTTCTTTTCCTAACTCTCTCCCCACGATGGATAGCTCTTCAACATGATTGGAGAGCCATGGAACAATATATTGACAGGTTGTTATCGTTGATACAAATCAATATAATGAGGGACTTATGCCCATTTAATCTATTGATCTACATATAAAACATTAACATGCCATAAACTGTTCTAGAAAAAATTAGTTTTCTGATAGAATAGTGCTTGTCACCTTACAAATAAAATTTTTATTTACCTCTAAATATAAACACATGAATAATTGATCAATTCTAGTCCACCCTTCTTTTGAATAAATAATTAATAAAATATATAGAAAATTTCATAAATGAAGGAATAATATATTTTTCCGTTTTACAGACGTAAAAGTGAGAAACCGAAATTACGACGGAAATTCTCGTTGATCACTGCATCGATTTTAATTCCAGCTTTAGTGGAACATCTCCTCAGTTTGGTTTCAAACACGCCACCTGAAATTTGGGGAAATGCGACTTTTGATCAGTTTCTTGAAGTTTACACGATAAATTCTCATCCGTTTCTTGTGAGACATGGTAATTGGAAGAAAATTCTGTGATTTGAATTTTTTAAATTTAAATTCATAAGAATTGAGAACCACCGAAAGAATTACATTATGTATTTTAAATTTTCAGTCAAATATAATTTCACCCTTGGTCTCTACTGCTTTGTCCTCAGCAGAATAGCAACATTCACGTGGAATTTTACAGACCTCTTCATCATGCTGGTAAAAATTAATTTTAATTCGAATTTGAAAGTTTATTTTACTCTTCAATTATTATGTAACAAAATACATTAATTCCAACTTCAATTTTCAGGTCTCTACCGGCTTGGCTGAAAGATATAAGCAATTGAACCTGAAAATCACGAAAAATCTATCAGGGCAATTCAGTTCTGCTGAATGGAACTATCTTCGAGAATATTATGCAATTCTAAGCACCCTGGTGAAAAAAGTGGATCACGAAATCTCATCGATTATCTTTCTTTCTTTCGTCAACAATCTTTATTTCATTTGCCTCCAGCTTCTTAACGGCCTTTCGTAAGAGTCTTTCTCTTTATAATTAAAAATAAAAATGATTTTAATTAAATTTAAGGACTATTTTGTTTTTAGACTTCCAGAAGATGGGAGAACGGTTAGTACAGTATATTTTTTTGGTTCCTTTGCTTTCCTAATTGGAAGGACAGTTTCTGTAACTTTATTAGCAGCGAGGATCAATGATCAGAGCAAAATTGTGTTACCCTATCTTTACAATTGTCCAGCTTCAACGTATACAGCAGAGGTAACAAAAACAAGTTTTGAGTGCATGTTGAAAATTATAAGTCAGAGTGATCCTCCATTGCAATTACTGTCACGATAGGTTTGTTTACAATGAATATATTTTATGTGTAATTCAGGCTCAGAGACTTCAAGTCCAACTCACCACCGATGATGTGGCCTTGACAGGATTACGATTTTTCTCGATTACCAGGAATTTCATGCTTGCGGTATGAAAAAACATCTTAATCTTTTTATTGGGGCGTCACTGATATTTTAAAATCGAATTCAATAAATGAAAGCACTTTTCTGAAAATACTTTTTATTGAATGTGTTTTTTTAAACAAATTATTTTGTATTTAAATAATTTGTTTACTGAAGAAAAATTAAGGATTATTTATTGTAAATAGGTGGCTGGGGCAATCGTAACGTATGAAGTTGTGCTCCTGCAATTCAACCTGGCTTTGAAAAAATAAATGGAGTGAAAATAAGGGAGTGAGAAAAAAGCAGCTGTTAAAAGAAGAGATTTTTAATAATTAGGAATATCAGTTCATTACAATTACAACCATCAACACTCATCCAATGATAATAGATATCAACACAAACAGTATTACATTATATTTTATAAAACTCTTTTATAAGAATAAAACTACAGTAAAATAAAATTATGCTTTCTTTTGAAATTTAATTTAAATTTAATTTAGAGTTTCAGCTTTAACAAGTTATTTAGTAATGACTACGACCATAATATTTTCTAATTTATTTCTCAATTAATTTTTTCTTGTTCAGTATTTGAAGAAAACAATTTCTTTATTTGACATTTATTTCAGTTCGCATACTTTGATGATGTTTGAAGGCTCAGTTTGTTGAACTGAATTGAACTGTACGAGTACTAGTTCGTAGGTCACAATGGTTCCTGCCACCTGAGGGTTAAATTAAAATTTAATTAAGAAATATCAAATTATATATAAAATTATATCAAAATTAATTAATTCAGATATTTAATACTAAAATAAATAATACATTTTTAAAATTAGAAACATATTTTTAATTATATATACTGACCGTCAGAACAAGGCTTCTGGTGATGGAAAAAAACTTCATACCCGTAAAACTTATGTTGTCAGTAGTAACTTGAGTCAAAAATCTATCGACCTGATAAAAAATTATAATTATAATTTTAATTATTTTCATATGATTTGATAATTTAAGACTTTATATTTATAACCAATCTAATATTTGATTTGAATCATCTAATTCTGATTTATTTATTTAATTTTTGCTTTCGGGAGTACCTCTGTGGAATAATTGGAACTGGAAACACTATATAAAATTGGAGCTGCAAGCACAGATTCATCATGTACACCTGCAGCATACAAGGAAACTGCAGCAGTCCTCACCAAAAGAAATCCAAAAGAGAAGCAAAAGTATGCTGTCTGAACTGCATTTCGCATTGGACTGTAGAAAAAATTTTGAGTTAACATTTTTATCCACTACAATTAATTAGCACCCATATTTTGAAATAAAAGCATTTTTTACATAAAAATTCGGTGAAAAACGAAAACCAACACAAATTCTGATTGTGATTCTTTTTCCGTAAAAAAATATTTCCCTTTCTCACAGGTTTTTAAAAATATTTCTAAATATGGGTCGCCTGTTAAAACTAATCACAATCACACTAAAAGTTATTTGTAATGTTTTCAAACAATCCTTTTCTACAATTTGAAAGCTTCTACTATCCATCAATAAGTACACAAAATATATCAGGATTAGAGGAAAATATATAAAACGCTATAAATAAATTAGAGAATATTTAATTAAATCCTGATATATTTTTCTACTTGGATTCTACTTTTCAAAGCAGGGATAATTCAATACCTCGTGAGTACCTACCATTCGAGAAAGCTTTAGAGAATAAAATACGCTTTGTTAAATTCTAATTTAATTGAGTAAGTACTCAATTAAATTTTAATTGATCATGATGCTGATAATTATTTACAATGATTAAAACAATTTCAATGAATTTTAATGAGCTACAACTTAATTAATATTGATGATAAAAAATATTTTCCCTCTATAATTTTTAAATCTGTGACAAATATTATCAATTAGTAAATCATCCTTCTTCAGTTTCAACCTCTTCTTTGTTGTATAAATAAATTTTTGGTGTCAAAGATCAAATAAACAAAAACTACAGGCTTGAAAAGGGACCACATAGCGTCCGAAACGTAGCCAATTTAAACTTAAATTTATGTTTTTGTTTATTTGACCTTTGGCACCGAAAACTTATTTATGCATTATAATTTGGACATTTAAGTATATCCAAATAAAAAAGCGAAATAATGATATTGCTTCACATAGCTTTTAATAACACGAACAGCTAACAAATAACGGCTAAAATAATAAAGTAACGACACTAAACAATCGAATAATTCTCGATTCTGTCCCATATTGATCAATAACCCTACTTTAAACTTAAACTTATAAGTTTATTGAAATTAGGCCAGAAACAATTTTTATTAAGACATAGAACACATAGTTTCAGAAAAAATCAAAATGATCAACTTTGAAAACTTATTTGTAAATTTAATTTTGAATTCTTCAAAAGTTTTTGTTAGGTAAAAATAAGTTTTATGGGTTTAACTTTTTAGAGCTTTCAAATTTAATTCTTAAATTAAATTCAGTTTGGAAGATTGAATTTTTAATTTTAAAATTGGGACACTTTCAAATTTGATTGACTAAAACTTCAATAATTTTCTAATTTTAAAAATTTTCAACCTCTAAGTCAGAGAAATTAAATTTTTTCAGGCCCAAGAATTCTAACTAAACCAGAGAAATTATTGGACATGACCAAGCAAGATTCATGCATTTTTGTAAATACTTGAAGGAATGAAGAAGCTGAATACAGATGAAGTAGAGATTTGTGGAGAAGGACAAGAGAACGATGTCCGAAATGTGAGAGTCGATGTATCTCGTCATTGTAGAAAGACGATTGAAATCCATTCTTGCTTCAGCCCACCACCATTCTGGCATCGCCTTCACAACGAAACAGTGCTAACGTCGTTGATTTTAGTTTAAAAAGTTTGAAAAATACCATGCAAAGCTGAACTTAATTAAGAAATTGTTTATTTCATTAGACTATGAAGAAATAAATACTCTTAAGACCTAATAAAAAGTTTTTTAGACAACTCAAATTGTATTTGAAGAATTTATTTTCCTTTCGTATTCTGGCAAAAAAATGCTGGTAAAAAAATATTTTAGATATAAAAAGGGTTTCCCCGTTATTGTTCTTCAATATTTGTTAACTACCTATCAGAGTTTATTTGTAGAAAGGAAAATAGAAAACTTGTCATATATGGAACATTACTGGGATGTAAATATTATTTTGGCTTTGGACGAAAAGTACTGAGTAATCAGAATACATAGAATATACATTATAATTGAGAAACTGTTTTCTTTCACCAGGACTAACAAATTAAATTTGAAATCGAAAGAAAACTTTTAACTAAAGGTCGATTTCAATGCGTAATCATTTTTCTAATTAAAAAGGGAAACGATTCTATTTTTATAAGTTTAATGAAACTGTTTTAAGCTGCCTTAAATTTTGTTATTGAGTAATTCTATATTTGTATTCTTATAATTTACTATGAGAATAAAAAATTATACTTTGCAATATTATAAAATACGTATTGATTTTTAAAATGCAAATTTAGGAAAAATGAGAAAAATCATGCAAATTAGTGTCAAATAAGGTCTCTTGAAAAAATTTTGTTCGATTTTGGAAAAATAATTTTAAAGAAATGTACCTTTCCTCTTATGGAGTACAGACGACTATTCAGTTGTCGAAATTGATCAGTTGCAGCGATACTGATAAGAATTAGGAAGAGATCTATAAAATTCCAGCAGAATGTACTGAGTATATTCACAAATTGAACCAGGATCCCTTGCCAAATTGAAAACGTGGTCGATTTCAGGATCTGAAAAATTGCTTGCTTTTAAAATTTTAAAAATAAATGCAAAAGGCTGAGTTTTTATATTAGAGAAATCATAATGCAGGATTTTTTATTAATTAATTATATAATTATTACCTGAGGATAATGATATGTAAAATATGCTATCAGAATATCAGTATCATTTCGCAGGCTTGTACATTCCACTGCACTCACATATCCTGAGAGAATAGATAAGGTATGCTCCACTATTCAAAATAAAATTGAAATTAAACTCTTGAAGGTACTGAAAATTGGCAAAATATTTCTAGAAACTTTGATTAATTTTAAACTAAAATCCCTGGATTTATAAATTACAAAATAATACTAAAGTTAATAAATAATAAATAAAGTTGATCAAAACCCAAATTCTTCAGTTTTTTATCTAATAAAAAAATAAAACATACATGCTGCTAACATCATGATGACGAAAGTCATGATTTTGAATTTGGTAGCGAGACTGAATTTCGAAATTCGTCGATTGTGTCTTATTGACAATTCTCGTTCCATATTTTGCCAGGTGACAGCAAAATCGGGCCATTTTCGGGCCAACTTCAGTAGAAGTAAAGTAGTTACCCCAGTTGTTCCAAAAAACACAACATTAGCTGCAAAAAAAATGTTTAAAATAAATTTAATAAAAAATTATTATAAAATCAGTTTCTAAAAATACTCACTTGTTTTTTTGGACGTTATTGTACTAGTTGCAACTCCATGAATACTAAAACCTGTAAGCACTGCTGTTCCAATAGTTGCAATAAAACAGTATACAATTTTCAGACTCTTCCAAGTAAATCTGAAACAATATAATTTTTTTTAAATTAAAATTTCGCATTATTGAAGAATGTTAAATTAACTTATCAACATTAAAAGAATTTGATAAAAATGAATATAATTTTTTGAAGAGAATTAAATAAATACAATATTGAAGAACAAAAATAAAAAACTAATATGAATTATCTTAGGTAATACTCATAAAAATAAAGTAGCAAAAATTAGGAAAATTGCCTAAGATAGATCGAGGGTAGGACATTCTCCCAGGAATGTTTTGTTAAAAAAGCCAAAAATAATTGTTTTGTACATTTAGTGAAAAGAAATGTTTTGTACAATATGAATCGAAACCATAGTACATGAAAAAAAACTTAGTAATTTTTTTCGAAGTTGGACTTAGAAATATTTTCAATATTTGGAGTTGTATTTTGACCAATGTTATGTTGACAAATGTGTGCCGTTTTGTAAATATGTTAAGACCTTAGTCTCGTTTTGTACATGAAAAAACTTAGAAATTTTTTTTAATAATAACAATTCTAAAAATGGACAGAGTCACTCTGGTCAAAACACAACTCCAAATATTGAAAATATTTTTTTTTTAATTTTTAAAAATTATTATTATAAAAATTATTATTATTATTTTTATTATCGAAAAAAAATTACTAAGTTTCTTTTCATGTACAAAACAACTCTATGGTTTCGATTCATATTGTACAAAACATTTATTCTTTTCACTAAATGTACAAAACAATTATTTTTGGCTTTTAGAATAAAATATTCCTGGGAGAATGTCCTACCTTCGATAGATTATGATTACAGATTATCTTACTTTATTTCCCTGGCATCAGTCGTATCAGTACCATCAACAGGAAGTAAAGCAAAACATTGTGCCAAAACAATTATTGGCCTTATCGCCACGATGAAACTATCAGAATTAAATACTTTTCGTTGATTACTCACGATTGGAGTAGCTGCTAAAATTTAAATCTTCGTTAATTAATATTTCTTAAAATTATAGATTATTGAAAAATTGTTCAGTTTTTTCAAAAATAATTTTATAAAATTAAATATTTTTAATATCTAAAAAAGGAAAAAAATTATAACTTACGTTCAGTAGACACGTTATCCATTTTTTCAGTTTCTTTTAAAAACCTTTCGATTACTGTGTCACTTTTAGTTAATCTCGAGGGGTAGATCAGAGACAAATTTGATAGCTTTCCTTCGAATCTAAACAGAAAAAAAAATAAGTTAAAAAGAATGTAACACAAATTGCCTTATAAAATAATTTTAAAAACTAAATTATACAATTCTGATAATGAACAGATCCTTTATAAAGTAAAAATGTTGACTCTTGAGAGCTCCAAAATTTAAAATCTGAAAAAAATTATTTAAGATAAAATTATCAAGCATACTAATAAATTATGACTAAAATTTAAAAGAAGACAACAATAATAAATTAAAATAAATAAAATAAAAGAGTTTATATTAAAAATATAGTTTTCTAGATCTACAATAATTGTTTAAAGTTAAATTTTTAATACACTGAGGGGAAATTTGAGATAAAAGATGCACTTTGGAGCACTGGCTGCACCCTTCTTATTTTCTTCGAAGCTTTGCGACCAACTGCAAGCTTTTATGCAAGAGGGTCGTCCGATAAGCGAAAGATAAACTCGTTATCTATTTCCCAGTTTTATAGGATGTGTTAGAGGGTGCTTTACAAACAGTGGAAATTCAATAAATGTCTTCATCGTTTAGTGGAAAAGACCTCTCCATAATACATTCTAATTTATTATAATTTAGTCTCAATATATATTTAATATATTATTTCCAGTATAAGGAACCTCTCACCTTCTTCAACATGATCATTCATCCTGATTGAAATTGCTTAGCAAACAGACTTTTTCCTTTTTTCTTTTATCTACTTGGTCGATATTATGATCGACAAAAGAGCTTTTAGAGGATGAATAAAGAAAAAGCTCTTAGCACTGATTTCTTTACTTCTGATATTTACTCCCCCTTAGAAGGAATTTTTGTAATTACATATCCATCTACATATTTTCATCGAAAACAATGAGTGTACTTGGAAAATTTCCTTGTTTATGAGTTTGTTAGTTTAAAATAGTATTTTTAATTTGTTCATATTTTTTAAAATACTATAAAATACTCACCCGTCATTGCTATCACTAGAAGACGAAACGACTTTTGAATTCCGAGGAATTAGCATCCCATCAGTAGTTGATGTTTTAATTACTGGCTTGAAATTACTTGACTTCATTTTATTTAATATACTATCTCATTATTCTATCACTTTTTCACCGTTTATTTAATAGAAAGAGGTTTTCTTAAAGAATTTTAAGTATTTCATTTTTTTAATCTTAAGAAATGCAAAATGAGTCCAACAATTTCATAAAAACTAAAACAAACTAATTATAGTTTCTTTCATTTTTTAACACTTCATTATTTATTTTGTTTGAATAGTTTAATTAAAGTTAAAAATTAATATTAATATTATTTTTTCATTATAATCTAGCGGACACAAAAAATATTCGGGTTTATCAACAGTATTTATTTTAGGGGTATCTTTTACTCTCAATTAATTTGATAGTATTTAGACGAAGCGACGATCCCTCACTTCTAGCAGCAAATAAGTTCAAAGGTAAACTGGCAGATGATATCGAATATTATCCAGGTGTATGAAGTGTTTCTCTATGTACCCTACAATCAATCTCCATCATTCGTGCTCAACTTGCCCTTCCATTCCAAAGATTATGCCAGTTTTAACTTATTATAATTACAAAAATTTTAATTTATCTATCTTTTCAGTTATTTTCATTTCCACTATTAAAGAAAACAAATTTAAAAGCTTGACTCTAATTTACAAGTTAAAAACAAAAAGAAGTTTTAGAACTTTTGATTTTAGAAGCCAGCATTTTGGAACCTTACTATTTTGGAAGTGATACAATTTTAAAGATTTGTATCTTAAAAATAACCAAATTTAAGAATCTACTTTCGAAATAAATATATTAGAAAACAACTTGAAAGCCATTGAAGGCGAAAGCATTGGAAGGCCATAGACCACGGTTGGATTCCATTTTTTTTTTAAATCTAAAACTGGATTTTTAAACATTTCTCTAACTAGATTTTTTTTACAAATAAATTCAGAAACATTTTTAAATTGTGAACCCTATGCAAATAATCAACATGACTAGTAAACTAAATATAATAATCTGATAGTCGAAGACTTAACTACCTGTTACACTCGCGGGAAAACTGTACAAACTGATTATCCATGAAGAATAGAAAACCACTCTTTGAAAGCTCATCGCCATCCAATAAGAGAGTTATGTCAATGCTAGCATTCACGCCACTCTTTTGTTCGATTCGAAAAACAAGAGGACACTACGCTACAGGGACAGCATTGTTTTCTGTCAATACGTTCAGACAAACATGGAAAACTCTGTTTTTTTATCCTTTTAATGAAGCCTGAACGTCTCATCTTTCTCTTTTTTCAGTTCAATAAAAAAAAAAAATAATAAACAAAAACTGACGAGATAATCACAGAAAGGATAGTCGAGTTTAAAAACGACAAAATTTTTAAAGCTACAATTTTCAAACGCAAATTTTGAAGTCTTCAATTTTGAAAGCCAATTAACGTAGACCAGAAAATAAAATAAACGAACATCCAACTATTTATGGAAGCTATTGAACACTGAAGATTTACACTTGTTCGTAGTGAATTATCCACTCTAGAAAATAAAAATCTTCTTTTAAAATCGTTCAACAATATCCCAGCAACTGATAAAATCTTGTTTACAATGTGACAAGCGAATATCGAGCGCTTTTAATAATGTTGCACGAAACATTTCAAACAGATAAAACTGTGACTGTGTGTACTTCGAACTTTTTTTATTTTTAGAAAAAGCGGGATTTCAATAACCAGTGGAGGAAAAATTGACTTCTCAATAAAAATACACTCTGCCAACGATATTTATTTTGTAATGTCCAGCATTAACTTGTCAGATAAAAATAAAACGACTAGCTTTGCAAAGTTTGAATTAAAAAATTCGAATGTCAACATTCCTCGGAACTTAAAAACGCTTTTTATATCCGTCATGGACTTGGCTCAAATCGAAAATATAATTTCGCAATTTTACAAAGTTCCGTAAAAAAAAGACACTAAAGTATAAGCTTTCTAATTGGCACGCCCTGTAATCATATTTCATTCTTGAGCACAGGCTACTTCAATTAATCGAAATAGAACTAAATTAATGGCGTCTCTTCACCAAATATAATGAGATCATAGTGATTTCGAGCATTCGATGTAAAATCTTACAACTTAATTTTTCGTCGGATACATTTTTGATGATTCTGAAAGTTCTTTTCCAATTCCATTCTTTACAACTGTAATTGACACATCGAGAAAATGATTTAAAACCTCTGTTTCGAATTACTGACTTCTGAATCGTTTTCTTTGAATTTTGAAACGCAAGAAGATTAATATTATATTTACAAATTACATTACAATTAATGTACAGCTCTTGCTCGATGTACAAGTTTAATTTTAATTTAATTTAGCAGTAAGTAATAAGTGACATGGTTGTCGTTAGTACACTAACTATAAAATCGAAGTCGCTTCTTCTCAAGAGGACAGTCTCACCAAATCAATAATAATATTTGTTTTCGCACTTGGAGAAATTCTAATTCAAATTCAAGAGGCGAAAATCCATTTAAATTTATTCAAATTCAATAAAAAATTAACGATATATTAAATTTGCTCTAATTTGGCAACTCCGTCCTCTTAATCACCGATTACGTACACAAAGTAACGTCGAAATTTATTAAATTCACACATATATACACACACGCACACACTTTTATTTTGCAGTTTTCTATTTTCTGCAAAAAATGAAATCGACAATGTGAGAAATGAGATATCACAAAATACAAAGTCTCCATTTCATCTGCACTTAGTTATAAGTACTTTACGTTAAAGAAATACAGCGTGGGTTCTTTTTTCAATATTGAAAATAAATTTTCCATTAGAAACTAGGTTTTTGATTCTTAAAATAATGATGAATAATTTAAAAGAATTTACAATGTTAAGGATGCTGAATTTTTACATAATAGATAAATTAAAAATATTTATAAAATTAAGGATGCTGAGATTTTTGATGATTAATTCATGAAACGTTCGCTGTATCTCTTTAACTGTTTGCGCAAACACACATATATGTACAGTATCACATACGTATAGTGGAAATAGTCTCTGCTGTCTACTTTAAAAACCTGCATACATAAAAGGGCGATGCTTGTGAGTCATACCAAGTTTTTAT
>JBAGKK010229945.1:0-29404 GCA_037177015.1 Euceroptres primus | reverse complement strand
TTTATTTAAAAAAATTTTATGTGAAAGATGCATATTTCAAAAGACCATTTGAATTTTAAAGGATCCAACCTTCAATACCTTTGACTAAGTTTTTATTTTATTTAAAAAAATTTTATGTGAAAGATGCATATTTCAAAAGACCATTTGAATTTTAAAGGATCCAACCTTCAATAACCTTTGTCTTTCAAAAGAACCAACAGTGAAAGCTTCGAATTTTTAAAATCTGAACATTTGAAATATTGCAAGTTTGAATATTTCTAAATTTAAAGCCTTCTATTGTGTAAGTTTCCAAATTCGAAAATAATCGAAATTTGGAAACTAAATTTTTCTGCAATGAAAGGGTGGTTTATGTTCAATGTTTATAATTATCACAGTGATTATTACAGCTAAATTGACGTCTTTACAGATTCTTTATTTTTCATTAAAAATTTATATAAAACTCAACCTAGAGTCTGGAACCGACAGGTCGTTGTCATCGCGTGACAACTTAAAAAATCAACTTAAACACCAGCTGGCTAAGACTGCATTGAACTGTAAATGTATGAATCACTAACACCACCCAAAGTACTTAAATAATAGAAATACTCGTGGAGGCCGACGTGACAAAACTCGGGCATAGAGCCGATCGATCGACTCGTTAATAATGGTCGTCTAATTCAAAGACACCCTCATAATTCTGCTCATCATACCTCCTTCTTCCTACTTGTTCTGATCCACTTTCCAATCATCAGTACAAAATCCATATTGAAATTTAAATACTGCTAAAATATCAAATAATCTAATACTAAGGGTGAAAGTGAAAAAATGGAAAAGCCTAGATTACTTTCAAGAGAGCGTCTCAATAAATAAATAAATAAATGCTGAGGATAAAATCTAGCATTGAGAATCGAATGGAGCAATTCCGCAAAATTTAAAGCTTTGTCTCCGACGACATAAATAACGCGAATGAAGTTTACAAGGACAAGAACACATAATGGAATTGAATACTGTTAAAGCTCCATTGCGTTTAAATAGGCACCTAGTTGATGAGAATTTGAGAGACAAGATCTCAGAGACAAAATAAATGAGAGACGTTGATATGAAATGATCTCATGATTAATGAGCATTTTGAAATCTCTTCAAGAGATTCTGTTTCCACAAAAAAAGGCCAAAAAATTATTAACTATCTTCCGATCTCTTCCTACTCGGATTCATATTTTATGTACTACACCTACTTAATTCTCCCAGCGACTTATCAAAGGTATATGTACAAAAAAAAGGTTTGCGCAGAAGAGATAGTCGTTTCGAATTCGATGAAAATGGTACTTATCGATCCTTAGCAAATCCTACATGAGGAAATTTTTCGAACTATATACAAGAACTTAGTATCCTAAATTGCTTTTTCGTACTTATGCCGCTTGACGACGAACATGTATAAAAATTCACTCGAAAAAAATGGATTTTATTAATCGAAAGAGGATGTTATCGAAGGAATTCAAAATCACTTTTCGATTAAACCATTTCTCTCGATTGGCGAAAACTAGCAATAATTCGATTCGAATATATTTAGAGAGACAATTATAAATTAGATGGATGGTCGAATCGAAGAGAGAAGCCATCGAAACGAATTTGGTTGAAGGATTCGATGGACTTCTTTAATCCAAGTCGAATCTGTAATTCAGAGAATCTTGATCTAAATAAGAATAAGAAGATATTTAGAAAGGGCAAAGCCTCGGAGTGATTCAAAAATATACATTGTGCCGAAAACTTTTAAGATCCACTTAAAAAGTATATGCTTTATGAGCGCAACATCTTCACAATAAATAAAATAACTGTTTAAATTATTTTCTGATAACTCACCGCAGTTTGGAAATCTTCGAAAAATCGACCAGCCCTTTAAAAAATTCAGTAAACTCTATTTACAAGTAGACTTTCTTTTGCAAAACATCTGTTAAATCAGACAAATGTGGATCTTGTCCATCATCCTTTCTTCTTTATTTTCTCCTTCATCGTTTTCTAATTCCCAATGATGTAATTGAATTTTCTCCAGTGAGGGAAAATGTAGACTGTCTAGACAAGTTTGTCATGATTAGTGACATAGCGAGAGACTCAGAGGATTCTTGAAGGAATCTTGTTAAAGCTAAGAATCCGTCAAGCTTTGTGCTGCTGGGAAGAATGTGCTTCGCTTTTGCCCATTCCACTGGTGCTGGGTTGATCTGAAATTTATTTTGATATCGTTTTAAAATTAAGTCAATACAATTTAAATGTATTTAAAATGTAATTCTTAAGTTTGAAGTACGTTTGAAGTCTTCCAATTCGAAAGCATTAAAAGTTACAATCACTTAATGAGGAAAGTCTTATTTTTAAAAAATTTCAGATTATATTAACATTGCTGTACGGAATGACAATTTCACATCCTTTTTTAAGATGATTAAAGTGGCCTTAAAGTTTCTCAGAAAAGATCCTTTGTGAAGCAAAAGCTCTTGAGCCGAGGAAACCTTAAAATCCTAAAGTTACTTTTATCCTACATTTACATAATAAGTATAGATCTTCTACACGTTACATAATGCATTAGAAGTCTTATCTAGTATAATAATATCAAGTTTGAAATCCTGGAATTCTAAAGCATTTTTACCTGAAGTTTCTCAACTTTGAAAATGATAAAATTCAAGTCTTTGGACAGTTTTTAAATGAATTCTAAGAGTCGAAGTAATTTATAAAATTGATTAATTATTAAATTATTAATATACCATGGTTCACGTCGGTGGTAAGAGCTTCGAGTCGAGCTGGCAAATCAGCAGTGCCGGTTTCTGCATGCTGGCCAAGAATATCAGGCATGGCATTTCTTCTACCGGTTCTCCCAGTCGAAAGAAATTCTTTCGAGCCTTCTCCATTAGGAAAACTCCCTGGAGTTACTGCTCCACTTCCACTGGGTCCAGCCTCACCTTCTGCATTTACTTCTGCCTGTTTTTGCGACAGCATTCTCAGGACTGAAAAAAATATTAGAAAGCTTATTTTTAAGCTTAATATCGATTAATTTGTTAAATAAATAATTTATTGATCTTTTAATAAAAAAGACTCGCCTAAAATTAAAACTTTAGGTTTTATCCTAATAAAATTTACACTTTGAATTATAATTAAAATTTATATTGATGTTAAGGTTTTGGCCAGATGAATTATAATTAATGAAAGATGTTAAATGGTTTTTGTCTACTAGATCTGGTTTATTAGTTGGTAAAATAATTCAGTTTCGTCCGTCGACGCCGGACCTCATCAATTACAGCTGCTGATGATTATTTATAAATAACAATATTATATAATTTATATGTATATATAATAATTTTCTTACCTTAAAATTAGCTGAAAAATTGACATATTCGCAGTATATGTGAAATAAGTATTCATAGTTTAATATTTGAGATGATAAAAAAATTATTTTTAACTAAATGGTAGGCACAATAATCTTCTTGAATGAATGAACAGCTGTAACTGATGAGGTCCGGCGTTGACGGACGAAACTGTATTATTTTACCAACTAATAAACCAGGCCTAGTACACAAAAACCATTTAACATTTTTCATTAATTATAATAAAATTGTCTTCTATAATCTTGTATAATCGTCTTGTAATATTGGAAGACAATAAGACCTAATACCGTTGTATCATAAATAAAATAACAAGATTAAGCACCCCCTTTAATCAGCTTACGGGCTTCCTTCTCTAAGTTACTGAGAATTAGGTGCTTAGTCTCGATTCTCATGATCTGCTGGTAATTGGAGATTAAATACAAACAATGGTCAAAATTCAACAGTTAATTTTATTCAATAAAAATTAAAATTGAAACTCTCTTTATAAAAAATTAACAACAATCTCACAATACCCATCTATTGTAAATTCTAATATAACTATAAAAATGGAAATCTTGGGATAAAAATTCCTTCAAAGGCTATTTAAACTTCTCGAGAACAAATAATCCAAGGTCCATCTACATTAGTATCACCAGAAGCGCCACAATTTATTGTTCTACATTAGAAAAGCGATCGATTATTCGTTAGCCACGAATATTAGCTACTATTCTAGTAACTATCAAGGTCAGATAAAAAATTTCGTGGTTAGATGATCTCATCATACAGAAAAAATTGGGTTATTTTCGGCTAAGGAAATTATTAATAACTCATCGCCCTAGGTTTACGCAGCATGCTCTTGTAAATCGAATTTATTGAACTAGATATTTTACCTCATCATGGCACCCATTTTGTTATAATTTTCCAAGCAAGATTTTAATTAATTTATCAACTCTTAGTAGATGCTCTAAAACTCAACAATTAAATGAAAAACTATTTTATTTATTTTTGCTAGATAAATAAGATGCTATTTTATATGTCCACTATTGAATTTTGGTTTTGACCTGTTCTTTTAATTTGAATAAAAATAAATTAATGTAATTGAAGAGCACTCTAAAAATTCTGAAGCAAGCGAGTGTGGAAAGTTTATCTTTTTGATCGTGTTCTACATTTAGTAATCCGATTTTAATCCCTCTACTCTGGAGCAGAAAAGCAATTCGACAGATTTAACAAGATTCCGACTCATGGGGATGCAGGTCATATTTTTTCCCGATCCACCCCAACTCTTCTGGAAGTCTGGATTTTAGAAACTCTAGGAACTTTTCTTCCTTTAAGAATCTATTCTCCTTTCTGCCATTTATTTTCTGTGCTCAACTCTCTCCACTTAATAAAGTTAGCCCCTACCAAATCAACAATAATTCAATAAACAGACACTTCAATCTTCATTCCCTCCTTTAGATAAAAACAAGAAACTAGTCTATTATATCAAAATATTCGACTATAATATTACTATTTAATATTATTTGTAATAATATTGTTTATTAATAATTTTTCAATATTTAATAATTATTTGTTTTTCTACAACTCGATAAAGAATAAGAGTATAAAATATCAGATTAATCGAACTCTAACAAAAAAAGGCAATAAGGTATGAAAATATTACGCAACGAAAGTAGAGTCGAGGACAATAAAAAAGTTCATCAATCATTTCGAATACAATGTGTTGCATTCTCATGCAGCATAAAACTAAAAGGAAAAAACAAAATGTAGCTGTAGTGAATGAGAAATGGAAGCTACGAAGGTAATGCTTGACTGGGGGATAGTAAAATTTATTATTAAAGCGCTACATGTTACTCACAATCTAGCAAAAAAATTTCTTCCGATTACTACGAGTCTTACTTAAAACAAAAATACTCTTCATTCCATGTAATTAATTACCAACACGCAAAAATGCAATTTATCAATTTCAGTTTCTATTTTAATAATATAATTGCAAATAAAATAATATAATTCATATAATTGAATTAAATTATTAAAATTGTCTTAACTTTGTTTTTAAAAAATTTTAATTCAATTTGAATTTCGCGCGTAAACGGTTCGAGCGCTCTGGCCAATCGGAGGACAAAACTTTACGCGCGAAATTCAAAAGTCTTTTTTTAAAATGAGAAAACTGAATGCTCTTGAACAAAATGGTGTTAGAAAGTTATTAGGGTATTATTTGGGAATGTTAGTCTAGTTTATTTTGCAAATTGCGATAGATTGTTTGTTTTGGATGTTAACTCAAGGCTTAAAAGCTAAATTAAAAGCGGAAATTCGTCACGTGTTGTGCAAAGGGAAGTAAGATCGTAAATTTGTCAAGAGCACGATGAGTAAAAGATACCTTGGGCGCGGAAAAGGCGCTTTCTTCGCCCACGCTTCCTTGATCTGTCGGAAACAGAAATGGCGACCGCCTGGACCATTGAAGGACCTCCGACATCGCGTAACAGTTTTGGCTGCTTCACCTGCTCGGGTGTATCAATAGTTTTACAACTTTGATATCTGGGATTATTATAATGCTTGGGCCAAAATTCCTTAATTTTGAACTATATTATGCAATTTTTCAGCTTATTTCAACAAAAGGACAATAAACGACTCCCTTGTGAAAATATATACCAAGTTAATACAATTTTGAGACCAGGAAAAGATCAACTTTGCTCTCATTTTGGTATGAATCAGTCAGTTTATATCTGCAGTACTTTTAGACTAGTGAAATAGAACCTAATTTCTATGGCTAATGCTAATCTATCTAATGCTAATGCCTATCTATACATATATCTTTCTCATTCTATCCTTCTTCCGCAATAAACTTTCTCACTCAGGTAACATTTAAAGGGCCTACGCCTACAGTACCTACCCTAAAGGCCTAGGACCTACACTACCTACCCTACCCTACAGATATCCATTACATTATTACAAGCATGATTTACAAATGACTATAAACAGGACCCTTCTCGGAACTCCTTAATAAAAGTATGACCAGGTAGAGAGCCTTCAGATTTATAAATAAAAATTTTTCAATTTTGAAATTAGCGTTTTGAATAACATTTTTGGATTCACCATCATTGGGATATACTGTATACATAATAAAGAAGAAATATAAAAACGTGAATGCCGATAAAAATAAATATAATGTTGATATGAATAAATAAATAATTTTTCATAACACCTACATTGAAAATTCAACTTTCGATGTCTGTACAGCAGGGCGAAAGTAGCAGTTTCCACCCTAGAGTTGAAAGGAAAAAACAGCTGACAGAAACTGCTTAGCGACGGAGTCACATTACGAGTTGCAGTTTCTGTCAGCTGTTTTTTACTTTTAACCCTACGGTTGAAACTGCTACTTTCGCCTCGCTGTACAGTACAGGCATCGAGTCGAATCGTCAAGAAAGAATCACACGAGTCAACTCGTGTGACATCTGCCCTCGCTTCACTCGGGCAGCTAACCTCACACTCGTTGAAATTGCCTTTCTCCCCTAGTTATGTAATATACTATTACGCAACGTAAAAAGGGATTAACAACTTTCGGTTTTATGACGGTCAGGGCTGACCAGCAGGACCCAATGTCATTTTACCTGCACAGTTAAAAATTTTCGTGGTCTCCTGGCGACCATAATATACTACTTTGAAATCATTTTTAGACCAGGTCTTACACCTGCTAGTGCATACCTATATATACATGGTCTCAATCTGGTATTTATTTTCACAAGGGTTGTAGAATCTAAAAAATAAAACTTAAGAAACTTAAGAAGAAACTTAACTTTATTAGTGGAAAAAATATATCTAGATTATTTATTAACCCTAAAAAAATTATTAAAATTATTATATTTAAATTTAAGATTAAAAATATTGATTATAATCCTTTAATGGATAAATTGAAGTTGCTTACATCATTAGCCTGAAAGCAATGACTTGACATTTTATAACCATGAAACTTTAAATCGTGAAATATCTCTTGCCTTGAGGAAGGGTTTAAAAGTGGAAGAGATAACTTCTGAAACTTTAAGACTAAGGGAACGGGTCACTAACTTTTGGTTCTATCAGAGAGAAGTAATATCGAGGTTACATCGATTTCTTAATTCTTTCGTGCCAATTTAGAAAACCCTCAAAGCGAGGTCTAAGCACGTAGTGTAGATCCATAAGGGATGAATTGTACTTTACTTGCGGTAGACGCTATTCTTAGGAGGTCAGGTAGTCATCTACTTGAACCACTTTACTTTTATTTTTAGCCCAGGCTTGTAGATAGAAGTCAAATAAATCCCCTTATCTGATCTAGAAAATTAACCAAATTATCCCTTATTTTATCTAAAACACCTCTTGACTATTAATCAATAAAGATCGGCACAAAATAGAACATAAATTATGAACTGAAATCTTGGAAATGAATGATAACAATTAGTAGGTGAAAAATTGTTTTGAGCTTTCTACGTAAACTGTTATTTATTTCGTTGTATAAAAAGAAATTATAAAATAATTTTTTCATCATTCTTCTAGAGCTGTATTTTATTTATTTGTTAATTCTTCATTTTGCAATAAAGAAAAATATTTAAAAGTTGGATTGTTGCAGAAAAGAAAATCGATCGAATTCGCTTTGTCTGACCAGAAAGAAGTTATTCTACTGCGCAAAAGCATTGCTCATACTACTTAGAAATTATGAAAGTAATCTGTATTAAAAATTTATATTTTTCATTTCCGAAACCTGCAATTAATAAATTAAATAGATATATAAGATTACAAAATTCTTCTGAGACAATTTATTGCAATTTTGAAATGTAACTTTTAAAAAATTTCCAAATGGCTGTGTTCAAATGACCAAATCCTATATTCTTGTAAGTCTTAATTTAAAAAAAAAACACAACTTGTCTAAAGGTGTGCACAACAATTAGTGTGTAAAATGCAAATATTTATGAATAGGCGAGCAAAGATCATGCACTATGGCTAGAATATACAATATCACAACCTGTGTATTCTTCCTGAAGTCAGATGTCAATAATAATAGCATCGTTTTAAAAAAAATATTGATTCTAATAATTTTAAATGTGCTAGATTCCAAAATTCTAAAATATATCCGTTGGATTTTTGAATTACAATTTACAATAATTCCCACAGTTAACAAGTATGAATAGTTTTTAGGGAAATATTAAATATTATGTTAT
Organism: Euceroptres primus; assembly: GCA_037177015.1. Taxonomy (NCBI): domain Eukaryota; kingdom Metazoa; phylum Arthropoda; class Insecta; order Hymenoptera; family Figitidae; genus Euceroptres; species Euceroptres primus. The sequence goes on along the minus strand of JBAGKK010229945.1, from coordinate 20,889 downwards.
ATTTTATATTATATTTTAGGGAAATATTATCGTTTAATTTTCAAGATTCTCAATTAATACATGAGAAGAGGACAAATAATTATAGGTATGGATAAAAAGTTAATTACATACCTGAGTAGTTATTGTAAGCACAAATAAACTATTGGCAAATTATTTATATACTGATCAGGAAGTTGTGTAAAGTGTAATATTCATTAAAAATCCATTATTGAAGTAAAGTAAGAAAGAAATTTTTATGATTTACAGGTTTTTTTTAGAATGAATTTTACATTTTATCTTTGATATTCATCTTAAAAGTATCATAAACTGAGTTTTGATATTGAATAATAGATATTTATTATCAATATTCTGAGGACTTCAAAGTTATGCTTGAATTTGTTTAAAAGCAGTTTTTAGAAACTTCTTTTTTTATGTAACCAATACTTTATCGTTTTCATTGTTTCACACTGTTTCCTTGTTCTCTATTTACCGAAACTGTGAAACAATCCTATGATTGTTAGTAATTGCTCATCCTGGCGTAGTAAGAATTTTCCGAAAACAATTAACGTAACGGGTACCGTAATTGTTCTACAATGTTAACGTCTGTTCTCTGCTGCATTGCATTTTCTTTGAATTGAAATAACTCAAATTCATTTTGTGTAATTTAAATTTCATTTAATTCGTTTCTAAGATTTAAAACAGAAAACTGTAGTTTTAGAAGTAATTACAATTTAGAAGAGAATATTACAATTACAAAAAGGATTTTAAAATTAGATTGTGCAGATTGCATCGACTAAAAATTTTGGAAATATTAATTTTAAAAAAATCTAAATAAATGTTGTAGTGTAATGTTTTTTTTCTCTACCTTAAAAATTATAATAATTGATTTAATATTTAGTTGTGAAAAACTTTGTCTTTTTAATTTTTAAAGGAAACATTAAATTAAAAGTTAAAAATTATTAGAAAAGTATGAATAGACGGGTCCTCTGAATGCTACAAGGTTCTTTTTCTATGCAATCATTCTACTGCAAAAAATGTTGACTTTTTCTTATCATTAAAACCGAAACGAGACATGACTCATTACTGCATTTTGTCCACTTTTAAAACCACAATATCTATTCTTTTTTTTCTATTCTAATGCAAAAACAATATAAATGAATACAGAAGGATTCATCGACATTGAAGAAAAATTGGGCATAAACTCAATATCTTAAATGGATTATAAATTATTTAAAAATCCTTCCAAAAATACTTCAAATTGTCCTTCTACAATTAGAATTCATTACGCAAAATTTATTCAAAAAAATGACAACTTTTTGCATGAATATTTCTGTTATCTGTAAAACGTTGTAATCCATTTCTTCATACTGTAGTAAATAGTAAAACCATGTAACAAATCTTTCTTTCTCTAACAAAACCTCTTCATGTATCAGATTTCCTTTTATAAACAAATATTTCTAAGAGTGTACAAAACTTGTTCAGAACACAAAAACTCAATGTAACAAATCAAAACAGTTGAAAACACCACATTATGCAACCGTTGAGTGAACCTATCTTCACTCAACGGTGCAACAAATGAAAACTACCATGTGCATCATTTAAATGCGATTTTCAAGCTTAAGTTAATGCCTAGGAATTTTGTACGAAAAATTACAACTTGGTCTTCAACTGGGTGTTTTTCTTCACCCATTGAAAAGTTTTAAACAAACATAATTGCATATTTCTTTCTGGTCAGATCTCATGTATGTAAATGCATGTATTCTGTGAATAGCGAAAGTCGTGCCTTCTGACATAAGTCATATGATGTAATAATAATGCTCTCAATTAATGTAATAACAAATCCAAAATCATATTAATAAAGATTTCAGCCTGATGTATGGTAATCCAATAGAAATTTGCCCTTTTAGCAAAAACTGTGCCAAGTTGGAAATTTTATGTAAATTCTCTCCACCTCTGCAACGACGTAGATTCGTAGAATGTGTAGTGACGCAAGCAATGACGTCGACACGCGACGCACTGATTAGACTCACCATTGATAGCGATTGCTGTGTAGCTGGGGAAGGGGTAGGGAGACAGCCGTTATTCACGGGTGTGTGGTCGACTCGCGATATAGAATAACGCTCGGTGCGATAGAGCCGGTCAACGTGCGTCGCGGTGCGTAAGGAGACCTCGAATCATACTCGAATCGATATCCCGTGCACTTCTGTTGTCACTTCGCCGATCGCGCACAGAAAACTCATGACTGACCGCACGATTACCACGACGTTCTCAAAAGTCCCGGAACGATCGCCAACCCAAACGTGCAGGGACACGCGTCCCACACACGATTATGACGTAAACACGAAGCATGACCACAGAAGCGGAATCGGCGACATTATAATTTTTTTCTTTTGCTTAATATTGTTTCGAAATTAACCGAGTTAAGAAAGACGAAAAAAGCGCAGCGTCGCAGAGGACACCGTGCAGATTTCGCCGCAAGCGACGCTTTCGCGCAGTGTCGTCAGACGTCAGAGCTGCAATTTCGGTTGGAACCAAGGAAGCCGATGAACGATCGCGCGGCATGTCGCGCCTGTTCGCCTCAGCGAAAATTACCGAGTGCGCGTCGAAGATTCGCGAAGGTTTGAACCCCTTCCAATTGGTTAAAAGAGAGTAGAGAAGTGTTGGTAAACCAGGCGCGAAACAGCAACACGAAGTAGAGATAGGGGTGAATTAAAAGGGGTGAAATCCCTCAATCCCTAACGAAATATTATAGAAATTTGACACTAAAGAACTGAGGAAATAAGGTTCAAATTTTTTTCACAACATAGCACCAATCCTACCCAAATTCTGCAGTATCAAGGTGACCATGTGACTAATTGTCGGTAATTTTTTTGACTCATATTTTCTAAAATAATAAAAACATTGGGCTAAAATTTGGGGATATGACCAAGGACACTGAAAGGCACCTCCCTCTGATGCGGTAGAGCTTTTTTTTATTAAAAAAGTTAAATCTACATAATTTTCATAATTAATTTTTTTATAAAAAAAGGTGTATCGCACCAGAGGGAGGTACCTCCCGGTGCTTTTTATCATCACCAAATTTTAGCCAAACATTTTTATTATTTTAGGAAATATTCGAGTTAAAAGAAATTACCGACAACTAAGTTTCCTCTTAAGGGGATGTAATATGTTATGATGTCACGAATTACCGACGGGGTATGAAAAATATTCGGAGGTCCTATTTTTAAACCAACAAAGATATCACGTTGAAACTTAAGAGAATGATAGAAAATATGATGGGGCACATATGTTATGTCATTTTTTCAAAATTTTGAAAAAAAAATTTGTTTCAAAATAATTTTTTTCAAAATTTTGAAAAAACTGACACATAACAGATGTGCCCTATTATATATCTCTCATAACGTATCACACGTCCTTAAGGGGGTGTGATACGTTATGATGTCACGAATTACCGACGGGGTATGAAAAATATTCGGAGGTCCTATTTTTAAACCAACAAAGATATCGCGTTGAAACTTAAGAGAATGATAGAAAATATAATGGAGCACATCTGTTATGTGTCATTTTTTCAAAATTTTGAAAAAAATTATTTTGAAACAATTTTTTTACAAAATTTTGAGAAAATGACACATAACAGATGTACCCATTCATATTTTCTATCATTCTCTTAAGTTCCAACTTGATATATTTGTTTTTTTAAAATAGGACCGCCGAATATTTTTATACCCTGTCGGTAATTCGTGACATCATAATGTATCACACCCCCTTAAAGTGAATCCCATAATATATATCCGGTAACGACAGCATTTATTGTGAATACTTTTCAATACCTTTTTAGTATTTTTATCGAATGCTAAAATTTGAATTTAAAAAATTTTGAAATATCTCGAAAACAGTAGGAGATATGCAAAAATGAATACAATTTCATCTAATTGATTTATTTAACTGATCCATTAAAAACAATTTTAAAATTCCAAAATTTTGGATTTTACAAATTTTGAGATATCTCGAAAACGGTAAGAGATACACAAAAACGGACAAAATTTTGGGGTTATCTTAAAAGAGGTGGTCCTCAAACTGGTTTAATTGATCCTCTTAAAAAAATTTCAAAATTCCTAAATTTTGAATTTTCAAAATTTCAAAAATTTTAGAAGAGCATTCAAAGAGATTAGATTCTGCTCATTTTCGGTTGCTGCTGATGGATTGAAAGGGATAGGCCAGAAATGGAATTCATAGGGATTGATAATTTGCAATCCTTTTTAATTCTGGGCTTCTTACCGGCAGGAAGGTTCTTGAAAAAAAATGAATAATTATCTCTTTTTTTCGAGCGACTAAAAACCGTTCTTTCTCGAAAATTAAATTTCGTTTAGGCAATTTTCATTTCAGGTTTGAACCTTTTTTTGCAAAAATTATTTTTTCTTTGCATAATACGGTTTGTTGAGAAATGTAAATTCTTAATATTTGAAACAAATTAATTATCACCTTAAAATATATTAGTAATGTTACATAACATACGAGAAAACATAACATATGAGAAAAATGTTCACTTTAGCAGGAAAAAAATTGAAAACATAAAAAATGTTATTTTTAATAATTATTGTAGGTCAAAGTTTTAAGAAGTTTTTTAAGTGTACGCTCTTTAAAAATGATAGACTTGAATCAATGAGGGCTCATTTTGTTCTTTTAAGAATTTTCGAAGCTTTTACCGTCTGAATTTTTTAAATTATTTTCTCATTTTTTAACTATTACAGATAGAAAAGTTGCACATTCAAATAAATTGGAAATAGTAAATTAGAATTTTATTAATGTGAGAGGATAATTGTCAAATCTTTTTCTCTAGATTCTACCAAAAGCTGAACTTGACACAAAAAGTTGTGAAATTGAAAAATCTTGAAAATACACTATTTTTATAATATTTTCTTACGCCTTACAAAATTGGCAAAAAATTACTAGTCCCTAAAAGTAACAAGATATAAGAGTGAATTATTTGTATAAAATATTTTAAGACATTTTTGTAATAAAAGAAATGAAGAAATTAAAATGTCTTGTTTTCTAATTCTCTCTAGAAGTTGAATCAATTCTAATAATTCTAATTCTTATTGCAAACCCATGAAATTTCTAATCCATTATGATTCTCTCAATTGCGGATTGAAATACATGGAAATTCTCTTCAATTTCCCAATAATAGAAAATCCACATAATTCAATTTTAAGCAAAAAATATTTTTAATTACACATAAATGTTTTTTTTTAGTTTTTTTCAGCATTCAAGAGTGATAAATGAAAGTTGCGAATATCTTACAAGCGTTATAAGTGTTATTAGGAGGCCGGGCAGATTTTTTTCTTATTTATCGTTTTTTCTACTTTTTATCATCATCACATCATTCTGCTTTTTATCATCATCACATTATACTTGATTAACTTTTTATAAACATCAATTCTCATCACAATTAAGATATTAGGTTGTCGAAAGATGTTTTTTTTTAATAATTCAGAATGATCTTAATTTTGGTTTCTTACTGCTCAAATTATTTTTAATTATTTTTGAAAACGAGAAAACCTGGGTAGAGGTAGATTTTTTCTCGTTTTCAAAAATAATTTAAAATAATTTGAGCAGTAAGAAACGAAAATAAATTAAGATCATGCTGAATTATCAATTGAAATCGTCACGCAAAAAGGTTATTTTTACATAGTACTTTATTATAACCAGCAAATAAAGATTTTTGTGGTCAATATGGTCAGGAAAAGTTGCCTACCTTTAAAAATTTCTTACTTAATTATTATCTTAATTAAAAATTTAATTCAAATTCCTTATTGCCCGCAATGACGTTAAACTTTTTATAACTTTAAGGTCATTGCGGGAAGATAAGTAATTTTTTAAAAGGAGTCCACAAATATTCAATTATAACTAATCGCCGTACACAACTTTTCTTGTCCTTTCTAACCGCAGATAATAATTTTTTTAATTACAAGAAGTGTACAATTTTCAAATAAAAAGTTTAAGGTCATTGCGAGAACATATTATGAAGTTTTTTAAAGGAGTTCACAATATAAAGCTCGGATTATTAGTACACAATTTTTTTATGTATCCTGGCTGCAGATAATTATTTTTCTTCTTGAAAAAATAATTTCACTGTTATTTACTTTAATTCAATTTAATTGTGTCTAATATTTATTAATTAAATTATTGAATAATTTGTAGGCAATATATTTTGAGTATATTCTTTATATTTCTGTTAAAAAATAAAGAACTTAAATATTTCACAACCGGATTTAGGGTTGATGACACGAAACAATTATTCTTGGTGCCTTAAAAAATAAAATTCCCCTGCTAAAGAATTCTTTGAAATTTGGATCCGATATAAATCCGATATTATTTAGAGAATAAAGTCCACAGTCCACCACATAATTATATTCATCAGAACGAATATATTATATAATTTAGCTTCAGATGTGGTCTGCGTGAAAATTTTCAGATACAACATAAGCAAGAAAAAATGTATAATGGAATCCCCTCTAGAAAGGCAATTTATTTCCTCCAGACATTTTACGACCGGAATATATGAATCATAAAGTGACCAAATTTTTTTTCAATCTGATTCGACTAAAATCCTAAAATTCGTTGCCAGAATTTTGAAGAAATTTTTGCACCCATCGAATAATTTATTCAGCTGATATTAAAAGAACTCGTAACTTTTTTATGGATCAACTTTTATTTATGTGAAATAATTTTATGAATGAAATACCGTGATAAATCAATGAAAAAAAAATCTTTCTACAATAATTAATATTAGTAATAAGATTTAAAAGCGGATTACATCTTATAAATAAATTAAAAATAAATAAATCGTCTTATATAAATAAAATCGATGAGATGATTTTGTTTCTTTCTGGACTTTGATCTGATCTTGAAAAATTAATAAAAATATCTAATTTTTGGCTAATAATGACAAGTCATTGATGATTCAATAACTTTTTGTTATATACGAAAACGATGGAAACGAGTGAATAGTCACGTATACATATAGTGTCTGTCTGAATGCAGAATAAGTTCCACCTGTGACCAGACGAATTAATCGTCCAATAAAAATGCAGTAAATTCTGGGACAAGAGTGGTTCATTTAAGTCCAGACTGCTTTTTAGAAGCGATAAATTTTAGCATTTTGGATGGGAATTTAAGTTAAAAAAGAAGAAATTTCCACATAGGACAATTTGACAAGATCTGAGATAAAATAAAATGGAATAAAAATAAAATAATGTCAGGAGAGATTTTTACTGTTTATCCGTGTTAGTATTTTCCTGTTTTGATTTTGAAGGAAAAAAAGTTTGTTTTTGTTTAAAATTATTTCCATCATTCTTCGCAGTCTATTTTGGAGAATGTAATATTAATAATAATAAAAATTATATTTATAATTTTTATTTATTTATAATAAAAATTATATTTATAATTTTTATTATTATTAATATTACATTCTCCAAAATAGAATGCGAAGAATGATGGAAATAATTTTAAACAAAAACAAACTTTTTTTCCTTCAAAATCAAAATTTTGTCCATAAAATAATTTGAAATGCCTTATTAAAACTTAATTTAGTCTTCTAAGAAATTTTTATTGTTCGTAATATTGAAAAAAATTTTAATTTTATTAAAATAAAAGTAATGTATATGGTTTCTTAGGCTTCTGAGTACAATGACTTTCAGTTAATTACTACTTTACTTTTTAATTTACAATATAAAAAGTTGCATAATCTACACCTATTAAAAGATTCAAATTTACATAAATACGAAATAAAATTCGAAAATAAACATTCCGGTTTTTGCATAAAATATAACGTAATGATCCAATGGACCATGAGAAACGACCGGATTTTATCGTAACCTTGACACTTTCGAGTTTTAAGATAATACCTACTGCATATAATGCATTCTTAAATCTAGTTTGTCAATCGAAATTTTATTTGAACTTGGTATAAGTTTCAAGGTTAAAATACTTTTTTCGTTTTGATATTCACAATTGCTGACATAATTACTTATTAGAATATTATTTCAATATATTTGATTATAACTATACAATGTTTGAATTTTATTTATTTATTTATTTATTTCATTTTTATGTACATTGTAAAAATGTCAAGCAAAATTACATTTCGTTGCTGTAATTTTTTCTTATGATTTCAGTGGCGAAATTACAAATTTATTGTAAATTTCTGATGTTTTCTGAAGGAATTTGACCATAATTTTATGAATTTTATAGCTTTCTGTAATTTTACCACAGAAATAATTGAAAATAAAAATACCAGTGATTTATGTGGAAAATTTACACTGAAATGGAAAACAAATAAAAATGTAATTTCACAGTTTCACGTAAATTTACACGCGCTATCACTGTAAAAAACCAATACCACTATAAAATTCCCGCAATTCCAACTGTGAAATATTACAATACCATGTTATTTTTAACATCATTTTGGTAAATTTCCCACAGAAATTACTGGTACTTTTAGGTAATATTTTATTTCCAATGATTCCCGTGCTAAGTTTACATAACATTTTTTACAGTGTAAAGAGAATTTATTAAATTTTTGAATTGAAAGTAAATTGTTATATTTAGATTGATGCCTAATTATTTAAATACTACACAATTTTCAATTATGTAATCTTCCTTGCTTATCTCGAACTTTCAGAAATTTAATTTAAAAATTATGCACAATCCATAAATAATCAATCAACAGTTAATTTAACATATTGTATTTTTCTAAAAAGTCAGACGTATTCGATTATGCAAAAATAAATATGTTTTTCTCTTATTTTTACAAAATAAGCTGAGGGGATTGGTTCTTGATGATAGTTACTATGCAAATAAGTGTTTGCAAGACTCTGGATTACGAGAAACTAAATTCAATGTTGAATTCAATGTATACTCCCATGGAAATTCTTGTTTTTATAGTCTACGATATTTTTTAGAATATTTTTATATTTTCCCCAATGAATAATTATTAAAAGACTTTTGGTATTTCATAAATTAGAAAATTGTTTTATTTTGCCATTTCAGACTGTGGGAAAGATGAAACCTATAATATCAAATCATGTTCTAGACATGTGTGATAACAAAATTAATTGCAATGATACTTGCGCAACAAAACTTTCCCTGAAATTAATTCTTCCCACTTTAAAAAGAGAAAATGTGGTAGATTGTATACGACCTTTGTTTTTCGATGAAAAAATCGTTTAAGCAAATGCTGGATGTTTGATGCAAAACATCATTGTTAATTTAAGTTCAACAACATCACGACTCTCTCATCTAGATGCAGTGCAACTCTTCGGATTTAATTAAAATAAGCAACATGACTCGACTGACGTTAAATCGAGGTCGTTTTATTTGCGCACTGACATTCACACATGGACAAAGAATTTTTCTCCATCGATCTTTCCAGATGATTCCTAACGAAATTCTAAGAACGACCTTCGATTTAAAAATTTAAATTTTAGTTTGGTTTACCTACGATTAGATAATATTAATCAATTATTGTAAACCAAGTTGAATGCATTTTGATTATTAATTAGGAATTAATAAAATTAATTCAAGGAAATTTTAAAGAAGAGTCCTAAGTTTGAAAGTAAAAATATCAAAAGTTTTTGCATAGAATTAGACAAATTTGCAGAGGAATGTTTTCTAAAATAAACAAATGAAAGGAATTCAATATATCCCCGGAATCTCACATTAATCTTTTACACCCACACGTTTAAATACCAGGGCAACTCTTCTGTTTTACGACGAGTCAAAGATTACTACTTATGTGAGTTTTGCAACGATAAAATGCATTGGATTGCAAAAGAATGCAGAAGGTAGGCCCAATTCAAAGTCACCAGGAAACTCTGTAATAAACTTATATAAACCTAATACTTATATACTACTGAAAATCGTAATTTACTAGTCGATCTTCTGTCGTTAATCAAATGTCAACGATCCCTAGTGTAGAAACTATTGCAAGATGATGAAAGTGACCTTTTTCTCTCACCGAAAATTTACACACAAAGCAATCCCAATTCTGCTTACTCAAATGTTCCAGATTCAATATTTATATTTCGGAGAATTCTAATTGTCAACTTGCAATATTCTCTATAGAATTTAATTTTGAAATCATCCTTTAGAAAAAAATTCATTCAAGAAAATTGTTTTCTCCCCGAGTTTCAAAAATTCATTGCCTTAAAATTTGATCCATTCAACTGAAATATTGTCATTGTTTTTTTTTTAAATTAATTACTCGGTCCAATAAGCAATAATTATATATTAAGAAAGTATGTCCAAAAAGAAAGAAAGCAATCAGATTAAAGATAAAAAATTATTCTTATCCTTACCTCCATGATTTGGCACGTTGACGATCTCCAACTTCAAAACAAACACATCTGACGATTGTGCTCTCATCTGAATCACTTGATTCCTGAAAGAAAGAAAAATTGATTAGTCACGATGAATTTTAAGATTGCAGATGATTAAATAATATTCATGGTAAATGTTTGAGAAAAAGAGAACTAGAATTTATAATTTTTATTTTTACGACGACGGACAGAAAAAAAATGAAAATTCCTTTTCTGATCTCTGGGGTCTATAGACCTATCAGTCATCAGTTACGAAATTTTTACATTTAAAGCTTAATTGAGCCTTCGTATATTTATTTCAAAATCTACTCTTCTGTAATTTATACTATACTTAAATAATATTATTAGAATCCATAGTCAGCTAAAATTAAAAAAATACTCTTAATATCAGTTGAAAATAATTTTCACAATTATTGTTTATTTTCGTTATTTTGAAGCCTAAGTCAAAGATGATAAAAAAATTTGTAGTGTAGATGAAAAAATTAATTATAATCAGGAAAAAAACCGATCGATTGTGGAAATATTTTTATTTTGAGACGGAAATACTGTGTGGAAATCTCATGGCGACAAAATCCATTTCGTAAGGCATCAGTCTCGTGATTCTATGACTAGATCAGGGATTATTGGCTTTGACCTATTTACTTATGACAGATCGAGGATATTGGAATTTCAAATGAAGTAGAATTAAAGCACTAAAGGTTCTGGTTCAATTTAAATTTTGAATCTTGAAGTACTTCCATTTATCAAAATAGAATAGATAAAATAGAATAGAATAATAATAGAAAAAAATAGAATAAAATTCAGTCAAATTATTCAAATTTCAAGGCGTTCAGAGAATATTAAACTACCCTTTTTTTAAATTGAATATTTTATATGAAGTATAAATTAATTGATTATTTCAGTTTAATTTTTAAAAATTTGTTCAGTACCTAAGTAATGAAATAAAAACAAAAGAGTTGGAGGAACGGAATCCTTTGTTTGCCGTCCTTAAAAGTGATTGAATCAGATTTGAAGAGTCAGCACGTTCTTGAATTTTGAACTTCAACCGCAAAAAATTCAATGCATTATGGGTATCGACTTCCGCAAAAATGCTATTAAATAAGACTCTAGGTTCTCATGATATTTAAGGTCATATAATAAAAAGTTAAAAAATATTCTCTTTCCTTTTTTACTATTGAATTATATTTCTTTTATATTATATTCAATAAACTGACTTCAGTATTTTTTTTTAAATAATATTTAGTCTTTTCATAAAAAGTTATATTTTAAATCCAGAAATATAAAATTAATTTTTAAGTGGTAAACTTCCTAACTAAAAAGAAAAAAATTGAGAGTAGATAGACATCTAGAATCTAAATAGATAAGTTTTAAATATTTGACTTTCCCTCACGCAACAGATTTGTAAAAATTGTTATTTAAACAAGTTTTTTCAGAACTGCTGAATATTTTTACTAGGTAAACAATGGAAATTTAAATATTTGAAATTTTTTCAGTCCACCCTTATCGACAGGTGTTACCGAAGCCTGTCTTATATCCGGATCAAAGTCTGTGAAATTAAGATACTTCTTATTCATAACACGTTTTGAGAATCCATTAAGAATAAGTCATGAGATAACCGCGCTTTTTGGAGGTCGATCTAGAGTCAATCGTCATGCCGGCATCACTGACGCACCCACTCAGTTCCGTTAAAACTCGTTTCCTAAACTACAATTAATTTCCGGTTAGCTAATATTTAGAAACACCTTCCACATGGCACATTGGCACCTCTAGGTCTCCTCATATCAATGAACTATGATTTAAAAAAAAAAGGCTGACTTATTAAATTTTTAAATACACTTCAACTTAATTTATTCAAATTTTTTGCCCTTGATATCCCTTACCTATTACACAACTAAATATTATGTAACTTTTTTAGAATGGAATGACAACAATTTACTTTACTGTTGATTATAAAATGTTATAAATGTATTTATTTCTTTTTAATAATTTTCTGTAACAGAAATTTCAATGACTTAATTTCGTTTAAATACGTAAAAAAAATTTTCTCTTTTGCTTTGGCTGTTTTTTTTTTGTTGAATTTGAAAATTATATTTTAAATTTGGAGAATAAGGTTTGCATGAAGAATTTTGAAGTTCGAATTGAAAACTCGTTTTCACAACCCTCCTAACATGCAACAGATTTATATGAGCAGACTGTTGACTCCCCAACAGGTTTGTTGCAGCGAAATAATTCAGCAGATTTAAATTTGGAACTGAATTCGTGCAGTTGTTTAATTCTTTTCCTTGAAAACAGTATAAAATCAACTTTCTAAACGTTCATTAATAGAAAGAAGAAAAAGTTAATATATTTTAAACCAAACAAATTAAAATCGTGTTTTCTATTTGTTTTTTAATTCCCATCTCTTCTATTTAAAGATGTAATAACAATTATATTTCATAATAATGTTAATACACAAAATATGAAATTTAACACTTGTTTTTTTTAAATTCCCACAGGCTTTTGGGACTAACGAGAAATCAACTTTTGATAGGAATAGAAAAACATGTTTAAACAAAACAAGTTTAAAAATTGGAGGAAAACAATCCAAAATCTAAAATTTTTTCCTAAAATAGTTTCAATGATTCAACAAAAAATGTCATTATTTCTCTAAAGTATCAACAATATATTTTTTCCGAATTCTTCAAGAAAAAATCTCATATTTAAATGTTTTTGTAGAATTAAATTGAATATGAAAATAAAAACTGTATTAATTTTAAAAATGCAGAATGCATTTTTAATCGGAAATAAAAAGAACTAAAAAATAAGAACTGATGTAACCGTAATGAATTTGGACCTATAACAGGGACCATTCTCTTCATCAATAATGCTGAATCAGTAGATTCGGAGTCAGAATAAGTAATGAGGACATTTCAGGATTAACAGTTAAACTTAAAATTCTCGAATTTTAGTTCAGTTTTTAGATTTTAAATAATTTATATTAAAATTTAGCAAATTGCGATGTAAAAAATTAGCTTGAAAAACTTACAAATATGTAATAGAGATTTCATAATCAATTCATTCTATGGATTTTATTCATTCCCTATTTTATATTTGAATCTCCATAGATAACTTGGAATTATAGAAAATTTCTCAAAGAATTGAAATTTAATTTTTTCATTTATAGATATGCAAAATTAGAAAAAAAGCAGGAGGGAGAATTTAAGATTCATTTTGCTGGAAAATTCCCTTTAATAGAGATAAAGTAAATATTATGATATTTTCCTTTTTAAGTGTGTTTTCAACTTATTCTCGGATGTTGTGTGATTATCCAATTAACAAAACTTTATCATTGACGTTTATCATTCACATCATTCTACTAGACAAATTTTGTTTAAAAAATATTACTGGAATTTTTTCTATCAAACTTCTCAACTCAGTGTTTTTAGATTTAATATTTTCAAACTTTAAGGCTATCAATTTTAAGAATTACAAACTTTAAACCAATTTAAAGTAAAAATCACTTTGAAAATAAAATTATTACTCATCTCAAATTAAATTAAATTGGATTAAATTCTAAATTGCGATTAAATTCTGTTTTAGAAAATTAAAAAAAAAAGAATGTAAAGCTGTTTTAAATTCGCTGATTAACTAAAATACTTTTAGGCTGACGCCTAGGTTTCTTCGTAGGTATAAGACCATCCTAGAAGGTCCATAATGATTTTTAGATTTGCCAAGAAATAGTTTTCGATTCAAAACAAAAATCTCCATATATAAATTCTATCAAACAGAGATTCAAGGCAAAATTACATATCAAATAAAAGAGCTATGGAGAGGGTATCGCAGATTTCCCCTTCCGAATCATCAACGGTGTCAAGACAGGTGCCTCAGTGGGCATTCTGGCATTCTATCGTCGTTCGTTAAACGTACTTTCAAATAAATTCCGTGAACTTCGACTGAAGGAGGTGCATCAATATCGAAACTTTGATGTCGACCAGACCTTCACAAATGGTTCATTCATCTATCACTGTTCTCAGGAACTCCTTAGAGAATTCGCAATCCTGATCCCAAGCCAATTTTAAACATCTTATAATTTTAATCATCCAGTCGAAAAAATCAAAATACCTCATAAAGTTCCTCTTCAGTAAAAAAGTAAGAATCTTCTGTGATTTCGGAGCGTTTTGGAATTTACCAACTGAGGAAAATCTTCCTTCCAGACTTTTTAAATAAGACTTCGAAGTTTCCTTTTAAAGATGAGACCCGAACGTCTGAAGATGGGGACGTTCGGGAAAGTGTTGATTTTTAAATTCTTGGTGCAAGTTGTCTTGGCTAGAGGAAAAACTGTTGATATCCTGACTTCAGCTGGACTGGCGCCCCTCGAGGAAGAAGAAATCCTGCGAGTCCTTTCGCAAAATAAATCAGAGTCCTCTTCGGAAAATTTCACCTTTGTGGGACTCATCGGACGTCTGAGGAATCACACTGTAGAAACTCAGGAGGATCTGTGGAGAACAAACACACATGATGTTTATAAGACGAATCCTTACTACGGTGAGTTCAATGCGTTCAGTAGAAAAAAGCCATTTAGTTCGACACGAGTTTTCATTCATTTGTTTAATTTTAATTTTTACCCTGCCAATTAATTAATCACTTTAATTATTACCCTTCAATAAATAGAAATTTTTATTATTAAATAAAATCTAAATTCAATTGGAAATAGTATTTTCAAATAAATTAATTTCTTTGAAATTTTATTCTCATCTCAAATATCTGGATTAATTTTAAAACGAAATTTGCGAAAGGACATTTTTGATTCGTTCACCTTTATGGTAATTCTGATTCTGGACAAGATATTTTACATTTCCCCGAGTCTTCTTTGGAATTAATATGCTAGACTTGACTTAAAATCATCATTTGCTTGTCATCCTTGCATTTCCTGCTTTTAAAAAACTTTAATCATTTCGAATTGTTTTCCTGTGTTTGTAAGTCTTTCTTTCTCTTACAAAATTATTTTTTAAATTCCTTATCGATTAAAAAATAATATTGTATTTTTTAAATTATTTTTCCTTGAAAACTAATTTATTTATTTTATGTAAGAAAGACATTGTATGTTTATAGAAACCTTAGAATGAAACCTTTTACACCCAAGAAATAAATTATATAACGATGCTGCAGTATTTTGAAGAATAAATTATATTAAGGAGTTCGTGAATCTGTGTTGGGATTCAAGATTCGTTTTACGATAGGTGAATGTGAATCTAAATCTAATACGTGACAATCTCTATACATTCTTTCGTTCACAGATATACGTGAATCCTGTACTGATGTCATGACTTTACCATAACTTGTCACGAATAAACGCTCTTTGCATTTAATGAGTCCAAAAAAAAATTGAGCTTCCAAGTCTACTACACAAATTTCATATTTTTCAAATCCAAATTTATACGAGAATTTAATTTAAAAAAATTTAATTTGAAAGAATATAGGTATCAAAAGTAATATTCAAGTTTAAAAACATAAAACCTAAATAAAGAAAAATAATACATAAAAAATAAATATAAAATAATTCTTCTATCTACAAATCTATATAAATAATTCCCATGCTGGGCAAAATTTGCGGTTTATGAAAATCAAATTTTTCCATTTTGTTTAAAACTTGTTTTTAGAAAAAATTTCTTTAAGAAGAAATAAAGAGTTAATATAAAAAATTAATATTTAAAACTAAATAAAAAAAATCAAAATCTGTATCGCCTTGGGAGCGCCATTGACCTTCGATTTGTCAATCGAACACATTTAAGTGTCCACTTATTGACAATTCTTAAATACATATTCGCATCTTGTTCAAATAGGAAGCTGAGAAATATTATCATTTTCTCATACAAGTACAAAGACTATTGTATTGACAAGTCAATTAACGCAATCTAATACGTAGTAATATGTTAGATGCATAAATAAATAAATAATAAATCTATCCAAGATTGCTATCAAATTTTGTTCTTCTATTATTAAATCAGTGATTAATTGATTGAATTTATGCAACAGAGGAAATACCAGAATAGAACATGATTTTCCATTAATAACTATAAGTGTTTTCCAGTTCGTTTCCTAGAAACGATATAATAACATTCTTATAAAAGACCCTTATCAGATTTTTATTAGAATTTCCAACTTTAAACCCAGTGAAAATAAAAAAAACCGCGTTGTAATAAACTAATTTTCCAGTTTTTGAACGAATTTTAAAAACATTTCTCTAATTGGCCTGTATTTAAAACTTAATTTAAATTCAATTATAATTTAAAATTTAATTTGCTCTCATAAAATATTTCCTCGTCATGAAATATAGCCTTATCATGCTAAAAACTCTCGCTTTTATGAATGAATAGAATGTGATTTGTTCACATTTGTATTATCCACATTTAAAAGAAGACTGCACTCTCGAATAAAAGGATTTCCGTCAGATTGAATATTTTGCTATTTCCATCATCAACTTTTGTTATTCTTTATTTATGATCGATGATTACTTTAACATCTTAAGGCAATAATTTTTTTAAGTTCCAAAAATTAGAAATAACCCAATTTGTTCTTAACTTTTGCAAAATCAGGTTGAGATTTCTCTAAAAAAAATCCAGAACCTGATTTTAGTTTCCTTTCGGAATTTTTCTTCCAAATAGATTTGAATTTCTATTTAAACGAAACAAATTTGAAGTAACAATAATTCTAAAATAGATTTAATTTCTCAAGGGCAAAGATCAAAAATAGAAATACTTGGCTACATAAATATAAAAAAATCAATTAACAAAGATAAAAAAATTTATTATAATACAGTTTGTGTTTATAAAAGGTCAGTATTAAAGGAAACTGAAACTCGATGATACATTAAAATTGTTTATGTGAACAAAAAATATCGAAGGTTGGCAACTCCCAAGTATAAATTCTTCATAATTCTTCCTAAATTCAATTTTGTTTTGGTTCTACTCGTTTGCACAATCATAATTAAATTTTCATAATGAAATTATTTTTACTGGAAGAAAATTCATCGAAATTTTTTGTCTTGAAAGACAAAGAAAATATAAATTATATATTAAAGAGATTTATTCTTTGAGTGGCAATAAAATGCCAAACTGTCTCGCCTATGTAATGCTAAAATTATTTAATTATTATGTTTACGCAAAATATGAGTAGCAATTATTTCAATGCATGTGAAAAGTTCAAATTTTTGTTTAGATACGGTTATTAAATCTAAGAATTGCCAAATATCTCGAGTCATAATGAATCTCAGAAGATGTGAAATGAATCTTGTGGTTTATAAAAATTGTACCTCCTTGCATCATGTTTATAATTTATAATCTCTGTCTCATCTAACATCTCTTGTTAAAGAGATGCAACATCATAAAAGAAGACGAACTTGACAGCATATTAAATAGAAATATCTTGCAACATTGCTATGTTTATAAATCATTAGTTACAAATTAAATGATGAGTTAATCATTATTAATGATTCATGGCATGGAGGCATTTAAACTTATTTTTAACTAAAATTTTATGGAAAAGCACGTGCTTTGCAATAATTGTTTGCTTTTCAGAAAAATTTCTTAGTTCACGTAAATGAGACTATTGAAATTGATGCTAATTAAACAGACAAACAGAAGTAATTTTAATATTGAAGCAGATTCGTCTGTACATTATTAAAAACAATTCTCGTTAAATTCAAAGAGAAAATGAAAATATTACGTAGAGAATTTGTTATTCGAATATCCTTTCATCTTCGGTACATATTTAGCTTTCAATTAACACCGTCTCAACATTAAATCTGGTAACCAGATTTAAAATTGATGTAAGAATAAAATAAAACTTGGATCATAAGTATTTTTTTAATTTACTAAGAATTCTAGTATTGAATTTAAAATTCCGTAATTTAATGAAAAGTCCGTAATTTATTTTTCTATAAGAATTCCTTGAATTTTATTTCTGAATATGATTAAATACCTATAATTAAAATGAAATTATCAAATGTATCCAGTATAAAGGGAATGGAACTGCATGACATTTTCCATTATGGCCTCATAGAAATTTTATAGCAACGTATACGTTTATAGTAAGGATTGAAACAGATAAACGAAAGGGAAATGCATTGCATTGATTATATAAATGAACGAAACATGCTCTTCGGTCCATTAAAGGAAATTCAAAATTAATTTGAGTTAAAGTTTTTACGAAAAGAAAAACAAAAATTGAATGCAAAAAATTATTATAAGTTTTTCATTCCACATTTCTGACATTTCTATCTCAAATGAATACGTAATTTGAAAAATAAAAAAATTAAATATATTCGAATATAAAAAATTTGGATCTAAAAGACTCAATCCTTTTTTCAAATATCATATAGATTCCTAGATACATATAACAAATTATCTCTTATACAGCAAAGCCTTCGATTCTGTGAATTCTTATTTCTTATAATATTTTTAAATAAAAAGTCGGCTTTTAGTTGTATTCTTTTTGGATGCAATTGAATTGTGACACGGTGAGGCAGAAATGCAAATCTACTTGGAGCAAAAAATTGGGGGGAAAAAAACAGAATCAGGTTCTGGATTTCTTTCTTAGATAAATTTCTGATTATGCAAATTTAGAACATAATGGGAACTCTGTCACAAATTTGGTCGTTGACAGAAGAATTAATCAGATTCACGAAAAGAAGAATTAATCAGATTCGCGAAAAGAAGAATCTCAATTCAAAAGCTTTTGAATATGAAGTTAATTTAACATTACAGCGATAAAAGCTGTAAACTTTACTTAATTTTTGCCCTCTTTTAAAAGAATTCGAAAATTTGAATTTTCATTTTGAATTCAATTTAAAGATCATATTACCAATAGAATCTCTAATTTAAATTCTCCATACCTCTTCCTGTTTTGATCGTAGTGGCTCTGCAATTTCGAAACGCCTTTATAAAGCGCCTTATTATTTCCAGGTCGATAAAGAAAAGCGAAATTCGAATCCAATTAGAATTTCGTAAACGACACACGTCCGTCCAAACGAGATTGCAAGACGTTTGAATTGCACATTTTACTCACCATTTTGAAATCCATTTCAATTGATTTCAATCTATTTTTATTTCTGAAAAATAAAAATTCTCAAAGCTTATTATTCTGCATATTCTATCTATAATATTAAATATTTTTAGACTAAATAAGAAAAATCTGAAATTCCGATTCCTCTATTTTTGAAATAAATAGGATTTAAAAATGAAAAAATCTTGAAATTTGTGTAAAAAGAACTGCGATAAGAAAAACTGTAAACAGAGTTAAGAGTTTCTCATAAAGTTGAAGGAAAATGTCGACAATAAAAGAGACATCAAGTCTCGCTCATTTTGCAAATAATCAATGAACATAGTCGGTCGTTAATCTTATCGAGGCTACTATACGTTTACGATTTTTCGAGGTTTATAGCCTCATTTCCAGGTGTATGAGAATCAAGAGTCAAGAAAAAAAGTTTCAATATCAGGAACAAAGACATCTTCTTTGTACATTGGAACACGTAATCGCCTACGCGTATGCAAACCAGACACGTAATACGTTCATTGCGATTCATTTCACTCCTTTACAGCAACTGCAAAAATACATAGCATTGGTGAAAGTATATTATCAGACCAAGAAATTATGATACAATGAGAGAAATTATGAAATTCAAGATTCTTTTGTACTTTTCCTTCTGCTTCTCAACCCATATTTTTCCAGTGGTCAAATCCTATTTTTTTAATCAATGACCCAGAAAAACAAATCCATTCATTCAGAATTGAATCCAGTAAAGCAATGTATTATCAAACGAAACCAAAATTTTTTGTCACGTGGAAAATTTGACCTTGGCAACTGATCCAGAGATGAGAAATTCATCTCGATGCATTATATTTAATCAATAAGAAATTATGCATTCAAAAGATCGGATTCTTCGAAATCCGGTTGTAAAATAAATATGCAAATTTTTTTTTAGAGGACTTTAGCGAGGAGATTGATCAAGAGGCTCGAAGATTATTGCAAATTGTCCCAGCCTTTGATCCTGGTGCTGGGCAAGTCAGTCCTGAGTGCAAAAGACATTCGGATATTTTTCACAGGGAACTAAAGAAGTTCGCTCTCTGGGCTCTCAAGAGTAAGTATTTTTACATTCTCATCAGAGAAGGTATTAGATTTGTGTAACATTTGACTCTACCCCGTTTTTGTCAAATGTCCACGTTTTCAGACGCCCTGAACCTAAAAAAATGGTTTTCGCAAATGTGTCTGTCTGTCTGCCTGTGTGTCTGCGTCTGTAGATTTTTTTTTTTTGTTAGCACAATAACTTTCGAAAGAATTGACCGATTGGATTGGCCTTTGGTATACTCTTTTAGTGTCCTAAAATAAAGGTCAAGTTCGTTAGCCAGACATTTTTAACAAAAATTCAAAAAGTTACAGCATTTTGAAAATTTTTGAGACCACTTTTTTTTTGCAATTTACAAATTCTATGTAGGGATATTCATAGTACTCAGAAAGAAGAACAATTTATCCTTATGACATTTTTCGATAAAAT
>JBAGKK010229731.1:0-21672 GCA_037177015.1 Euceroptres primus | reverse complement strand
TTTTTGTCACGTTTAACCCTTTGCCAAATCTATACAAGTGCACCAAAAAATCTATAGATGATTTCAGTAGAAAGTGCAGGGTTTCCCCGTTAAAATGAGCCCTAGAAGCTTAAAAAATGTGAAATAATTTTGGAGATATTGGTGATTTAATAAATTGACAAAAAACCTTGTTTTTTATAGATATTTTCTTACAGAGTGATTGAAAACAATTCAAATAGGGGTCATTCGACGCAGATTTAAATACTTTTTAAGGAAATATCGTTAAATATTGTTAAAAAGTTGTATTTAAGATATCACATTCGTTTGAAATTTTTGAAAAATATCAATGTACCCAAAATTTCTGTCGGAAGTGTATTTAATCTAAAATGCAAGTGAGTATTTCTGATAAAATGCACAATTCTCAAATGTATTTTAAATAAAATAGAAAAATACTTAAATGTAGTTTGTATTTTCTTTGAAATACATTGGCTAAATTGTACTTTCCCCGCAATGTATTTCAACTACTTTATAACGAAATACTTGTATTTTGAGTATTTGAAGTATTTTGTGCCCAGCTTAAATTTAACAGTGATGCGTTAAATGGATTAATACCAGTAGTATTTGTATACATCAGGATTACATAGGGTATCGCGCAACAAAAATACACAGGGGCTCCACTTTAGGAGATGGGTTCACTTTGGACAACTTTACTCTAATTATTATAAATTCATTACTCTTCTCAGGAAGGATAAATGTCAAAGATCTAAACTAAAGTTTCAAAAGTAGCTCCAGTCTCCTGTACACCTCAGCAGGATCAAACCTCTTCTTACGAGGAAGTCTAGAACTATTTCTATTCTCTCTTCTGTCAAAAATTCGCATCTATTAAAACCGTATTCCTTTGTAAGAGTAGGTTATGGCTTAGCTTAGAAACTTAGAATTAGGGGAGGGTGGAAAGCGAAGGAAAGAACCAAACCTCCCCCTGGGACACGTTTGAACGCGTTTGGAATTCTCACGGCAGCACGTCCGTTCGCTTCTTTGTTTGAGTCAAGTCTGCAGAATCAACCGGTTTTTACGCATGTATGCAGTAAGTGCAGAGTTAAGGTCCTTACAATGGCATTTTCTTTATCGAACGAAGCATGCGACGTTGTAACGCACATGACGCTCCCTTGTAATACGAGAGCCATGGGCCTGTGAGAATCTGGCGTTGATATATAGATACCTATTCGATGAGAAAAGAAAAGAGGAAGTGTATGCTACCGGGGACAAGTTCCTACAGGAATGAAAAGTGCTTCTAATTCTTTGCTTAATGTTGGTTCTAAGTGAACGAGTGACTTCCGTGAGAATGTTTTTTTACAGAAGAAATTTGTATATTCTTCACAATGTTGTGCAAAAGAAAATATCACGTGTTCTTTTTTTGTTACTCATATGCACCTACAGTCCTACACTGTATACTGATAGAAAATGCTTTAAAATTCATCATGTATTGGAACTTTTTTCCATTTACGTACAAGTTTAAAGTACTGTACCTACATTAATTTTCATGAACATGTGCATTAAATTTTGTGACTGTTGTATGCGTTCATAAAATACAACTATAAAAATTGATGCACCTGAACATGAAAATTAATGAATAATACATTAAATTTAATGTACGTAATTGGAAAAAAAAACTTGCAATAAGGTAAGGGAACTGAATGTATATCAGGTTTCAGAAACCATGAGATTAAAGATAGAGTTTTAATCAAAAATTATTTTTACTTTTAGGAAACGTTAGGTAGGTTCTTTGACATCAAAAATACAAAAGATAGATTTTCAGAATCAATTTGCACAAGTTTTGAGACATTTTTGGTGAAGGTATGATTTTGATCCACATTTGGACCCGTGGATCAGGGCAGAGTCCTACACGGGCCGAAAAAGTAAAACCCGATCCGCTCATGAGCTCTGTGAGCTGAGTTCATTCGGATCCGTAACAAAAAAAAATACTAGAAATTAAGAACTGAATTCAGCTCATAGATTTCACGGGCCAGGCAGCCCAATCCCCGATCAGATTTTTTATTTAAATAATGTAAAACGAACGTTTTTTTCTATGAACTATATGAAAATGTCTGTATGAATTACAGTTTTAGAAAGGAATTTTATTCTTAAAAATGCCTTTTACACTTTAGCCTAGAATCTAATATTTGAACTTTATTTACATACAAACTTTTGAAAACATTGTATTATAATAATTGCTGTTTATTTATTTTTCAGTTTTCTAACAAAAAAATTAATTAAACTGCTATATTACTTTCTCGATTTCTGAAAATTATAATTATTCTGAAGGAATTTAAAAGTCTTTTTCGTGAAAATTAAAATTGCAAGCATGAACTAAGTTTCTAAATTAAATTTTATTTTATAGTTAATCATAAATATAAATGATTTCATTACTTTTAATTTTGCTTAATTTCCTTGGATTCTGAAACGACTGTCAGAGGTATCAATTAGCCCGTTTACACTGTGCAAGTTAAGCGTGCTTAAATTACCTAAGTAAAGAGAGGCATTGCCTAAGTCACTTAGGCAAAGTATATAAACGAAAATAACAACAAATAATACGAAATTGATATCGAAATATAAATATTTTTTAATTTCTTCAGGATAATTACAATTTTCAAAAAAATCGAGAAAGTAATATAGTAGTTAATTAATTTTTTTGTTAGATAACTGAAAAATAAATAAACAGCAATTATTATAATGCAAAGTTTTCAAAAGTTTGTATGTAAATAAAGTTCAAATATTAGATTTTAGGCTAAAGTGTAAAAGGCATTTTTAAGAATAAAATTCCTTTCTAAAACTGTAATTCATACAGACATTTTCATATAGTTGATAGAAAAAAACGTTCGTTTTACATTATTTAAATAAAAAATCTGATCGGGAATCGGGCTGCCCAGCCCGTGAAATCTATGAGCTGAATTCAGTTCTTAATTTCTTGTCTTTTGTTTTGTTACGAATCAGAATGAACTTAGCTCACAGAGCTCATGAGCAGATTGAGCTTTACTTTTTCGGCCCGTCAGGACTCTGGATCAGGGTCAAAAGTGTTTAAGACTTAGCATATCATCAAAAAGAGGATGTTAAAATATAACTTGGAGCAAAATAGAATACAAATAAAAAATTTGTATCTGATATATCATTGTTGATCCAGTATCGGTCCCGAGTCCAAATGTGGATCAGAGTGTTTATTGCTGAAAATGAACTGAAAAGAAATGCTAATGCTACTCAGCTATCGTTTGAAATGTCATAACTGACACAGTTTAGAAAAATAGTTTTTTTCAAGTATCAAGATTTTAGTCACTTGATATATTTTTATTTTAAATTATATAATATTTTTTGCTTTAAACATTTAATACAAATTTTTTAAATACTCAAATGAATTGTCAGCAAAAATCAACATTGATCCACATTTAGACCCTGACCCAAATTCGGTTCCCTTGCCCTACATGACTGCATTTTTAAGAATTTTCTATAATAGTGTACAGTAGGGTGGCTCAAAAATAATATTTTATCACTCATATTTTGTGAATATTCGGACTTTTCAAGACCAAAGGAATTACTATTGTGCCCACGTAACGCAATACATATTCCCTAACAATGACGAAGCACATTGACGAATTTTACCATCGTTCGACGAAATCGGTCGTGGAAGATATATAACGATTTCGTGTATCCAGGTGTTCTTATCTGTGGATTGGCGATCGTGCTTCCTCTGGTTGTAGAATGAAATGTATCGAGCGCCATCTCTTGGCGACAAAACGTTCGCAATATCTCTCTCGTGGCGTTATCTCGCTTTCACGCTCTATCGCATTGCCACCCTCTCTGCCTTCATCAGCGCTTTTTCGTCTGTGAGTAGTATCCATGTATACGAGGACGACCGAAAAGTGGTACAAGCACCACATCTATCGTTCGAATAAAAAAAAAATAGAATACGTGCTATATTTCATTCTGCGATTGCACATTTTTTTATTGCCTTTCGGACGAGAAAACCAATTCTTTTGAGAACTACCCTCGTAGAAGCTTCGGATAAGAAAATCATTCGAACCTTTCAAATTCCGTCATATGTAATTATAATAGAATCGCATTTCTATCTGAAAATGTCACATATTCATTTTTTCCCCCGATTATATTCGTATTTCAGGCTTTAAAAGATAAAATCAGTATAAGATTTTTCAGATAGTAAATTATTGAAACGGATATTTATATTAATTGAAACTGATTGAAATTTCTGTGGCTCACTAAAGATTTTCCTTGTCATAGTTTAGCCTTAGACCACCCCTTACAAATTTCTAGGCTTAAGTTAATTAATTTCTGACTTATCTACTTGATCAAAGATTTAATGGAAATAATTAAAGATGGCAACTTAAAGATCTGGTGTACACTTTCGTGCTCGGCACAATGTTAGTATTGGGATAAATGAGAATTAGGTGGATAGGGACCACGTGCCGTGAAAATTAACGATGAACCATGAGAAGAGATGATGAGCGAAAATAGAGGGAAGGTGGCTGATGGCGAAGAACGATAGCCGTGCAATTAATAGGACGTTGAAAAGTTGTAATGAGAAAATATTGGATTTTCTCGGCGAACCGGATAATAACCGAGTTTAGAAGTTGGCATGGGTTGATCTGTATAGATAGGATGTGAAATCCTGGCACACAAGGCAAATCGGGTATAAAAGTTCACTTTTTCTTGATTTGAACTTCATTCTACTTATTAAGTCTCAGCTACTATAGTTTTCGTATAAAAACACGGAGAAAAAACTCTAAATACAATAAAATGGAACATCATTTTATTTACGATTCTAATTAATTATACTTCTCAATAATAACGTGCGATGAGAATATTTTCGCTGAAGGCCGGCTGATTTTTTTTTTATCTGGAAGCGATCACTTGATTCAAAGCAAAAGTTGCATTGAGAAGAACTTATTGTTAGTGGAAAAACCCTGTATATTAAAATACCAGATTTTTATGGGAACTTTATTGCTGCAATAACGGTTTTGTGGTTGAGCGTTATAGCGCGACGTGGGTACCCCTTCGCTATAAAAGTTACTATAACGAATCATTGCCTGAAGGAGACGCACTCTGGTTGGATGGAGATAGTAAATCTTACAAGAACATTACGAGGCTATCCCTTTCTTGTAAGTTTGCTTGCGGCAAAAGCGCACTATAAAAAGTCTTAAATAGATTCCAGACTAGAAACTTTCTTCGAAGATCTACGTGTACTACAAAAAAAAAACTGCAACTTTTATCGAAGAGCAAACAAGCGACGTAGTTTACATTGTTATTAGAGAAAAAGAGTTGTAAAGATGAATAAACTTAAACTCAACTGACGATAATTATTTTAAACTTGACGGATTTTAAAGTGGATCCTTAAAAAATGCAATATTTTCAGTTTTTGAAACAATAGTCTTTTTTTAAGGGCAAAGCCAAATACTTTTATCCACCTACCAAAAAACACTGCGTGCACGGAGCAAAAAAAAGTCGGTTGAATTGACAGAAGTCATCCGCTAAATAGAGACTGCAGATTTTTTTCTGTTATATTTACAGAAACTGTTAAATTTAGTGACAATCTGTTCGTTTAACAGAAATTTCATAACAGCAAAAAATTCTGCTGTGCCTATTTTAACAGATGACTTCTGCTAATTTAACCAATTTTTTCCGTGTGTGCAAAAACTTCGCAACTACAAGTAACTTTTTACTGCTCATTTTTAATATTTCCCAAAGTACGATTGTATGTTACAGTAGAATTGGACGTCTATGATGTATCAATTTAGTCGATTATCGGAGTTTCCTTAAAAAACCAACTGTAAATTTTCTTCTACCGTTGTTAGGTCTAATAAAGGTCTAATAAAAGGTCTAATAAACAGATGTGTAAAATTAAATGATATTAAACTTAGAAAAGAAAACTTAGATCAATAATTCTTCTAAAAAAACAAATGGATTGAAACTTATGAACAAACTGATCTAAAAGTCTCTTTGCCTTATATCGAGGGCTTATCTGGACGCTTAAGAAGGCCGTTAAAGAAATATAATACTAATGTTTATTTTACTACCAATAATACATTTAATAGATTTCCTGCTCTTCAAAACAAAGATAAAGATACTGTAGAAAACTTATCTGGTGTAGTATATCTCATCAAATGTAAAAATTGTAATAAGGTTTACATTGGTCAAACTGGCCGGAGACTTAAAACTCGAATTAGAGAACATAAAAAAGATTGTAAATTAGGTAATCAAAACACAGGTTTGTCATAACACTCTTGGAAATTTGACCATTATTTTGATTTTGAATTTAAAAATATAAAAATTTTAGCTTGGGAATAAAATACTCACAAGCGAAGAATCATTGAATCTATTTTCATAAATAAATACATTAAAGTTTCCGTTAATTTAAAGACGGAAAAGTTAAATATTAATAAAATTTATCAAAGTATTTTATAAATGTTATTGTCTTTCAATTGTTATCCTTTTTAAGTAATTTTCAAATTTCACTTCGCTTTGGCGCGCCTTCTCCATTTGGGATTTCAACTTTGCACTAGCCTTTCTTATCACACATTGTAAATTGTTTTTACTTTGAATATATATTGAAGCCTCTTCAATTTCTTTGAGATTTCAATTTTATAATTTTAAATTAATTCTTATTCCTACAAAATTTTTTTTACTTGAAAAATTCTACAAAAATGACCTTTTATCGGATAAATAATACTGACTCCAAAATTTTAACATCGATATAATTAAACAAGTTTAATGTGTTTCTTTATCACTACTACAGGTAAAATATTATACGTTCTTCGACTTAATTATAATTTGTAAAAATTTTTATCTTTATTCTTTTTAATTTCGACATAGGTTTTGTTTCTCACCTTGAGAAAGACCCACATTGGGGTTGTAATGTATGTAAGATGTATCTTCAAAGATTGACAATTAAATGATTCCAAACATCCAGAATTCGTTTTAGTTGTTTCATGACCGTATGATCAAATAAATGTTTCAAATTTAAATAACTACCTTATCTATGATGTATTATCAAAAAACAAATTAATCAGGTTTGCCTTGCTCTCTTACAAGCGTTTAAAAATACAAGTTCGTCCACTTATTTTCTGCGCAGTCTTTAAAATTAATTTTCTGGGATAAAAGATGGCAAAGAGAAGGGGGACGCTTGACAAATTTATGTCCAATTTCGTAGCGGATGCGGAAACAAAGCGGTAGTAGTGTAGTGGCGACATCAGCGAACGGAATTTTCGCACGGGGATTTTAGCCTGAAACGGGCAATAAACCTCGACGAACCGGACGGGAACAACATCGGAGGCACAACGTCCGATAAATGCAATTTGAATTGAATATCGAAAAGCGCGTCGGAGGAGGAATTTTCAAGCGTTGGAGAACACAAAAGGGCCGAATGGACGTTATTCGGGGCGGAACCGATCCTATACTAACGTTGGACATGGTAGCGTTTCTGCATTTAATGGTAACTGCATAACTACTATTTGTTTATCAATATCATCCTCCACGCCAGCGAAAGGACATCGAATTAATGACAATTTTTAAACACTATTTGAATGTAAACTTTAAAAGAAAAGATCTGTTTCAAGGCTACATATCGGCATTAAAACAGAACACTTCCAAAATAATCCCTCATTTATTTTAATCTCACTTCAGTCCTAAATTGGGAACATATCTGTTTGAAACATATGTTTGGAACATATCTGCATTGAAATTAACAGCATGAAGTTATCGCAATCTAAGCGAATCTAAATTAATAAACATAAAAAAGCGGTCTAAATATAAAAGAAATCCAACATTTTACAGTGAGTTATATGAACTTACTAAAAATAGATCCCTAAACGATTATCAATCTAACAATATGACATTTACGTATTACAGTAAAATTTCTAACAACATATATATGTATTCCGAGTTTATTAGGATACAAATTAACTCAAACTGATGAACTCCCGCATGAAATTGTCGGAAACAAGTCTATTAATAACTATTATAAGCCGCACCCAGGACATTTTGCTCAGTTTTGTCGCATTTTTTTATATGTATTTATGACCCTTATAAAATAATGGGAAATATTTCAAATCATTGCCAAATATATGTGTACGTAATGCAACATTCCATTTTATTTTTACAGGTCTTTGCAGTAATAAAAATCTAATCATGCGGGCATTTACAGTAAATCTCAATGCAGGCTTTTTTAATGGAATTCTTCAATTCGTTATGACTTTCACGCATCATTTGTCATACGGAAAATATACTTTCTTAAAAAATGAAAGAATTAATAAATTTGACGATTCCGCTCTAGGAGTGGAGATGAGCGTACCAGACCTATTATTTATTCTATTTTTAGCTTTTCCATATATGAAAATTATTTGTAAAAACACACAAATTAGCAATCTAAATAAAATGCAATATATACGATCAACCGAACACTTTAATTGAATCAAGCAAACGAGTTTAGTTAAAACGAACAAAGAATTTGTTCAAAGAAACAAAATTTTTTCTAAATACGTAAGAAAATCTTTTATAAAATTAAAAAATTTTGATTAAATTTTATAGTAGAATATATAAGTTTTAATTAATATAAAAAATCTTTAAAATATATTGAAATTTTAAATTCTGGCCATCAGAGTGTGTGACATCGGTTTTATAACTTTGTAAAGATTAATGAGATTCTATTTCAGATTTCTGATTATATAAGTTGCATTATAATTTTCAAACTGGATGTAAAATAATAGGTATTGAGGCACGTACAACAGAGCTACGTCATTTTGGATACTCGTCAGTTCTGCCTTTCTGCTAATGATTCCCTTTTCGTTAATGAATCCCTTTTGTAATTAGATGTCGACTACTGCATCTTACACTTCCGAGAGAGCTTCTTTAATTAACAAGTATTGTCGAAAGAGACTCAGATGACGGTTCAAATTATTTTTAATAATAAGAGACCGATTCCATTTCAAATCATGTAGAGAGAATTAGGTCATGGTCTCAGAATAATTTGGTATTTGGATATATTATTCTAGAGTGTAACTCTTGCTCTATCGAATGATCTCAGCAGATTCCGAAATTTTGAAAAATACTTTTTTTGTGCAAAATATTGGCCAAAAAATTTTGTCCTCTTCACATTTTCCCTTTTGACTAGTGGTTTTGAAAAAAATTACAAATTTTGATTTCTTTCAAAAATATATATATTTTTTTTTCAACGTAAAGTAGTGGTTTACCAGGAACGAAACTCAGGGGATATGTATAGTATATGTAGTATACTGCATTTTGAAAAAAATGTCTGTCATTTTTTGAGAATTTTCAGGTCATCTTCAAAATATTGTAAAAAATACACAAAAATTTCTTTGCCAAACAGTGAAATACGTGTTTTTTTATTTTCAATTCAGAATGATATATCCAAATACCAAATCATTTTGATATCATGACCTACCCTTTTTTTAAAATTTTGCATAATTTGAATTGGAATCGATCAAGACTCGATTTTTAGGAATGATCTATCCTTCGATATTATAGTACGACTTTTGTTCTAAATTCCAAAAACATGTATTTTTTAATTAATTCTAACAATATTTTAATTAAAATGTTAACAATATGCTACAGATTTTGAATTTGAATAATCCTTTACTATAATAAGATCAATTAATCATAAAATGAAAATAGAAAACATATATTACATATTAATATTATAATATGTAAGCATAGCTTATTAAAAACTTTTTATCTCTGGCATTTTATGTGTTTACGTGTTACAGGATTATGTCCTAATTTGTAAGACAACCAGTATAAAACATTTTAGTTGGTCAAGTTGAAGACGGAGATGAAACAGGAGAAAAAATTTGAAGAATTTAATAATAAATCTGAACTGGAGATATTAGTGGAATTTTTTAGATTCCTCGATATCGAGCTGCACTCATAAAAATGTTCGCCTTCCTAAGTATCTCAACTCGATACGATCGGTATTTGAGCCATCAAGCGTTCTAAATGTTTTTTTATTTCTAGACTCCTAATACTTTTTCAGGACAGAAATCTTAGAACTGAAATTAATTTCTTTCTCAATCTGGAAAATACTTTTTCTGTTTAGAATTAGTGAGATTTGAATAGATTGTCAAATTAAGTGAAAAACGTGATTATTAAAATACAGGACAAAAAAACTTTACCCCGAACCCTTGTGAAAATATTTTGTGAAAATTATTCCTTATGTGTAAATTTTAACGGGAAATCCTGTATGGAATTCTACATGAAATAGAATCTTATAAGGATTTTCCATATGGAAAATTGAGATTACATGTAGAATTCTTTACGAATTTTTATCTCATATTCCATTTAGTATATTCTCGTAAAATTCTGTATGGAACCTCCATATTTCCATATGGAAGTTCCATGCACTAGTTTTTGCATAATTTTTTCACCAAGGATGACTGGAGCTTTACATTATAAATTTCTTATGTCGGGAAAAATTTCGCAAGCAGTTACGATCGATCGATCGCGTGGAAGGGAAGTTCGGTGGCCCACAGGTCTTTTAAGTTAAGCTTTCACCCTCGACCTCACTCCGACCTTCCAACGCAACAAATCTAAAATGGACTCGCTCCGGGCTCCCGTGGATTTATGGAGAGATGCAAATTTATCGGTATTTTATTCTCGCGAATGGCTGAGAAGTGGAAAAATGGCAAAGATGAGAAGGAAGACACATCCGTAAAGGTGTGTAAATGGTGGTAGGACATTCCCAGTTTCTAAAAAAACTCTTGATATCTTCTGAGTTATAGATATTATCAATTTATATCTTGAGATTGTTGCAGTTGAACTTCTGGTATCTTTTGTCTGCAGGCGAGCAAGAGTGACGGAAGAAAGATTAAAAGGGCGAAAAGGCCAAACCCACTCCTTAATAAAACGAAAAAAATAAGACAGAATTCAATTTTATAGATCCTGTTCATAAAAAAGCATGAATCATAATTAAATTTTTTCGCTGTTAATCACCATCGAGACAAAAGAATAATCCCACCACTGTCACCATCAGTCTGTTACGAATGAAATGAAGTATTTCTTTATCGAATCTAGCTTTAATTTGTAGAAGCAATGGAACATAAATTCTGGGAATCAACATTCTAAATAACTTCAGAATATTCAACAATACTTTGTTTATTAAACAAATAACTTAAACTATTTCTATTCATGGAATAATTTAAAATAATATGTTCAGGGAAATTGTTTAAAAGCTTGAATTAAAACGGACAAGGCATGCCTTTTCAGCAAAACTGCTATTTTGTAAACTGTTTTAGCTTTGTCAATTTTGAATGTAATGTGTTCATTATGAACGAAGATAAGAGACAAAAATTTTCCGAATGTCAAGTTCGAAGCGGTGCACATCGTTTACGTTGAAAACGCGTACCAGAGGAGAGAAAACTTTTTCACATTTTCTAGCGTATATACGTACCTATAACGATATGAAACAGAGCTTTGTGTCTCAGTACCCAGTACCCCATCCACTCTCCTCTGTACTTATTCAGCTATTTTTCATACTCTGCCTTAATCCGACGAATTTATGAATTCGCTTGCGTGGGACTGTTCTTTTTCGCTTTGCCTATAGGTCTGTATTCTCGCACATTTTCTCTTTTGCCCGTTTCCCTTATGGTTTCGACTTGTAAAAGCAGAATGCGCAATTGCGTCACGAACGAGGATTTGCGAGCTTCAACGACAAAACACATAGCCAACGAAATCTAATTCATGGCTTTTGGGCTTTTGGTTCTGAAATGGGTGCTTCAATTTCCTTGGGGACACTTCACTTTCCTTCAAAAATTAAGAGAGTCATTTATGAAATAAAGACTGGTAAGAAGATAATAAAAATGTTTTAAACCATGGATCAAAAGCAAATGAAAAAATACTACCTGTTATTAAATTAATTATGAAATTTATGTAATTTAGAAATAGAGGTTTGAAAATTGTTTTTGGGGAAGTTTTCGCGCTGAATATATTATCATTCTTCTTCTACCTAAAACCTTAAGCAAAGAGTTTTTCCGACTAGCGCTCGATCATCTCCTGCCTAGACAGTTTGGCTCGACTAGTCGAAGGTTAGAAACCTTCTTAAATTAGGACCAACCGGGGCTATTTCTACACGGGCGAATTTAACGCAGAATTAAATTAAATCGGTAGAACTGGCATAGTTCGCACGTTGGCGAAACGCCAGCTTGCACTTGATTTTGAACGAGCGAACCATCGAATGAATACATTTCCGGAAATCCTGCCTGGATTGGTCTACTGCAGATGGGAAATTGTACTAACTGTTCGTCACATGTTCACTATATACCGTCAGTTGGAAGAAACTCATCCAAAAACAGTCTGCTTAACAAGACCGAAGTTTCGCGGTTCTTTGTCAGACAGCCTATAAAAAAAATTTGACGTAATATTAAAATTAAACAAATAAATCTGTAATTCGAGTTGCGGCGTTTACTTTCTAGTAATATGAAAAACTATATTCATGCACATGAGAAGTGATATGGTATGAAAATTTTGTGACAGTTTCAAGAAAATCACCTAGTAACTTGCAGGTGAACTGGCACAGGTGTACGAGAGCTTGGTCTAATATCTTTGTTGTATTTTTGACGTCAGTTCCTTTGAAACTTCCGCCTCTAAGTTTAATCTTGAGAAAAGCACTCTCAAGTTTCAAATATTTACAAACATAATGATAATTCTTGTTCTCTATATAAATTTTATGCTTCCAAATTAAAATCTTTTAGTATAACTGTACTAAAAAAAATCTTTGTTCACATTTAAGTCAATGTTTTGTAATTTATACATTATTTTATGTTCTTGGCAGTTCAGCCCACAATTTAATAAATTTTCTGTTTTTTTAAATGTTACTGACTATTCTTATGAAATGTTTTCTTTACTTCTTGATATCTATTTGAAATCTGCAGGTCGCCTCATAGTTATTTATTTAGTGTCTTACGACTAAAAGTACGTGTGAAACCCGGCTTTAACTAGATGATTTTTCTTCTCGTGCAAAGACACTTTTCTATGGGAAAGAAAGAATTTCGTTTTAAACTTTATCTTTACAAAGCTTACAAAACTCCAAAGGAACTGACAGAACTTGGAGAGACAATCAAAAATCGCGAGGATAAAGTCGATAATAACTATGCGGACTTTCGAACTTGAGGAAAACAAGAAAAGCATAACCGTTCAACGACAGAAAAATTGAAGTCGCTCGAGGTAGAAAAAATTTGATTCTTCTCCACACGGTAAATCGTGGGATATTATTTTAATCTGCAGCAATATTATTTTGATCTGAAGTGAATCATTTATTCTACTGTCACAGTCTTTTGTTCTTCGATTTCTCATTTAGATTAAAATGATACCTTGGGATTTTCTATGTGCATTTTTTCATGTTCTAGCAACCTGCAAAACGCTTTGAATAAATTAAAACACTCTGTTCTAATATTCATCATGCAAGTTAAATATTTCATAAATGGTAAAGGTTGATATTTTATACAAGAGTTTTTCCACGCACAGACAAAAACTTTATTTTACACACACACAAAAAATGGAAAAAAAATTATATT
Organism: Euceroptres primus; assembly: GCA_037177015.1. Classification (NCBI taxonomy): domain Eukaryota; kingdom Metazoa; phylum Arthropoda; class Insecta; order Hymenoptera; family Figitidae; genus Euceroptres; species Euceroptres primus. The sequence goes on along the minus strand of JBAGKK010229731.1, from coordinate 8,107 downwards.
TCGAAATGATACACAAACTTTTCACTATTATTTGGGACTACCTGCATTCATAATATTTAAACTCTTCAGGTATTTCAAATTTGTAGCTATGTTCAAAGACACGTGTACAACAATAAAATCGTCCTTTGCGGCTTCACAGTAAATCCTAAGGTATAATTTTGATCTCCGATTGGATCAATTAAAGCTGCAGCGCTTTAATTCGTTGGTTCTTAAAAAAATCTCGAAAAACTCCACATTCGATTAATTTCAACTGACAGTTGACATGAACCAACGTGAAATTGTGCATTGAAGGATTTTTTCATCTCACATTAATCTCGAAATAATCGGCAACACTTTTTTAATACTTTATAATTTACTGTGTTCTTTTCTTTCTTCTTGATATTTGTATAGACGTTATCTAGATCCACGTCATTCACATTGCATTTTTCATAATTTCAACTTCTCTTTTCCCTCAACTTTGCCATCATTTTCTATCTTCCTTGACTTCCTTCTTCTCCTGTATCTGCCGCAAGCACACATCCCTCCAGCGATGAAGAGAACGGCAAGTTTAAATACCTGAGCTCTTATCAATATTCGACTCCATTTACGGTTAGTATATTGAAAAATAAATAAATTTACAGTAAAGAAATGAAAAAGAAGAGGAATTGGGGAGATTATCTTTCTTTCTCAAATGCAAGTCGAAAAATACGGCAACCTCCTCTAAATTAATTGTGAAAAAGAATCAAATTAAAAGATAATTCATCCTTGGTGATCAAAAGTGAATGCGTAATTTTTATTGAATTTTAAGATGTGCTCCTGGGCCTTTGAAATTAACACGGGATTTTAAAAGGGAAAAGTCTCCTTTTCAGAAAAGTGAAAAAAAATACTTGTTATCAACTTTTTGTTAATCGATTTTCAGTCACTTATTAAGAAATGTTCAACGAATAATTCCCACTCAATAACTTTTCATTTTTACTCCCTTAATCTCTTTAGGGCATAATATATTGTGCCTTGAAAATTTACTAAAAATTGCAAAATACACGGAAAAAATAAGTCAAAGAAATTTTACCTGACTAGTTAACCACTTTAGAATAGGGCAGAATTTTTTCAAAATGCGGTATAACTTTTATTAAAGAGTGACAGACGTTGTTGAAATAATGAAGAAAAGTCATCAAAATATTGAAAAACAGTATAGGAACAACAGTTCAACAATTTTTATTAAACAGTTTCGACGAAGTTTTAGAAAACCGTCCAATTTTTTAAATAAAATCATCTAGATTTTAAAATATTTCGAATAGATAATTTCCTAAATTCAGGCGCGAATAACTGGGGTACGAGTTGCCGAAAAATTCATTGACTATCTTCCAGTCTCTAGAATCACGAGGTGCGCAGTTGTCACTACACATTTCATAGTTTTGTTAGTGACGTAGTGACGTTCGTGTGAAGATGTATTGAAGAAAGCAAAAAACAAAAGTCCAGAAATAAATAAATTAAATTAAAATTAAATTTCATTACCTTTATTATATTATTATATATTATATTATATTGCATATTTTTCATAATTATACTTTATTTCATATAAAATCAGTGCAAAAAATAAAAATCTCAAAGTTGACAATCCACCTAATATTACAAATTTGTGAAACAAAAAAATTATCTATGAAATGGGGCATAGATATTTCTCAGCCGGCCTTGCATTTTTCGGAGGTGGAACATGAGCTAGAGTTTTTCATTCAATACCATATGATCCGCAATGGCCTAAAGGACCTAGAGGCTTAGGTTTTAGGGATGCGATGCGTTAAAAATATGTTAAGGTAGTTTTAGACTTAGGTTCGAATCCGCAGCGGTTTAGGATTTTTAATAGCGTCATAAGCGTTGAATTATATGGGTAGTGATCGTGTGTGTACAATATTATATATATATATATATTTAATATTATATATAGATTAATATAAATCACGGACAACATATAAATTAAGTATAATAATAATATTAAAAGCAATTTAAAACAATTTTTTTTTCTTAAACTTTCCTACACAGTCTACGAAAGTTTCGTTGTCTGACTGCGAAACTTTAATTCGCAAGTGTTATACAGGTTCTATTCCTCTGCCTTCAGATTTTCGTTGACAATCCTTTAGAAATATTATAATTGTACTTTATTTTTAAATAAGTGATTCAAGATTTTATAGATTTTCTCGTTTCCAATTTTTCAATAACTTTCGGATCTATCCTAAAGTTGTAGACCCAGTCTACAACTTAAAATTTCACTGACTTATTTTTTCCGTGTAGCAGTTTTATGAAAAATTGGTGTCAAAGACGCAATTTTTGAACTTTTTTTTAAATAAATTAATTTTGTTCGATTAGTGACAAGTTTTAAAGTATTTATTAACTAATTTTTTCCCACTGTCAATCATGAAAATTTAATATTTTCCGTATTTCGTGACACAGTTAATGAGTGTTTAGAGTAATTTTTAAAAGGCATTTTGCAATTGTTTAAACAATATCCATTTGTTTAAATGCTTTTTCCCCACCAAATCAAGAAATTTTTTTATTTTCTGAAATTAATGACACATTTCTTGAATGATAGGAGCAAAATTTTTTTATGAAGACATTTTTCAATCGTTTAAAAAAATTAAAAAAATTATTCACTTGTGGCTTTTCGAGAGAAACTGTGTCATTAATTTCAGAAAATACAAACAAACTTGTTAAAAATATTGATTTTTCTCTTAAAATCATAAAAAGTTAGCATTTTCTGGAATGAATGGCACAATGAATGAATCTTAATGATAAAATTGTTTGTTTAAAACATTTTTCAATTGTTTAAAGCACTTCCATTTTTTAAAATAATTTCTTCCCACTGACAATCATGAAAATTTAATATTTTCCACATATCATGACACGGTTAATGAATGTTTAAAGTAATTTTTTGTTGTAAGACATTTTGCAATTGTTTCAACAATTTTCATTTGCTTAAATTATTTTTTTGCTCCCCAAAATCATGAAAAGTTAATATTTTCTAGAATTTATGACACATATGATGAATTTTTAGAGAAATTTTTTTGAAAAAACAGTTTACAATTGTTTAAACAATTTCAATTTATTTAAATATATTTTCCCCAACAAATCATGAAAATTTTCTTGAATTGAGGGGGAAACATTTAAACAAAGGAAAATTATTAAAACAATTGCAAAATGTCCTACAACAGAAAATTACTATAAACATTCATTAACCGTGTCATGAAATGTGGAAAATATTAAATTTTTATGATTGTCAATGGAAAAAAAATTATTTTAAAAAATTGAAGTTGTTTAAACAATTGAAAAATGTTTTAAACAAACAATTTTATTATTAACATGCATTCATTGTGCCATTCATTCCAGAAAATGCTAACTTTTCATGATTTTAAGAGAAAAAACAATATTTTTAACAATTAATAATTGTTTGAATAATTTAAAATCAGTTAAAGAATACTTAAAAACTTGTCACTTGTCGAATAAAAATAGTTTATTTCAAAAAAAGTATAAAATCTCGTCTTTGGGACTAACTTTCCATAGCTATTTTGCTTTTTTGGGGCATTTTCAGGGCACAATATAAAGGGACTGGGAGTATTTTTTTGCCATTTTTCTGAATTAGGACCTTTTCCCATTTAAAATCCCATGTTAATTTCAAAGGCCTGAGGGCAATTTTTGAAATGGTAAAAAAATCATTTTCTTTTTTGGGGACCCTAAAAAATGGGGAGGGGGTTGTTGCCCTCTAGATTCAAAAAAATTTTCATAATGCATTTTTGGACCACCCTAGTGATGAATTATATCATGTTCCACTGATAAAAATTTGAAAAAGAATAAGAATAGCAATTAAATTCTTTGAATAATCAAGTTTTCCCGCAAAATATTTAGATAAATAGCTAAAACAGAAATGGATAAAATAACGAGAGGCTCGTTATTTTATTAACTTTGCAAAACTCGTTAATCTGGTAAATTTCATTGGTCAAAGTAGATTCTTCCAAGAAATTGCATGAATTTTAATAATCAAACGATTTTAACTGTCGAAGCATAGTTTGAACCTATTAAGTAGCATACTTATATCTTCTAAGAAAAAGAGGGTTTTTAACAAGTTTATGATAGAAATTAACCTTTTTAAATCAAATTCTGACAAAAAAGGAAGGCTGAAAACGACAAATGAATTTGAAGCATTTTATCAAAACCCAGAATTAAGTTCCGTTAATACTCAGGGTGTTTCGAATTCTCTTCTCATTGGTCGAGTTTCAGGGGTGAATTTCCAAGAGACTCACACTCCGATTAGGTACAGAGCGATATCCTTCGCTTTCACTCGCGTAACGCCTCACAAACTGTTCGGGAAAATAAATAATTGGTGATAAATTCCGAAGTACATTTACTGTGTTTCGAGGAATAATCCATTTTAGTGATTATTCTGCCTGAGGGAGACATTAAAACCTGTTCCACGGCAGAGAAAAGAGTGTAGCAAATATAAAATGGTATTTTTTATTATCTGGGGATAATTAATAAACCAACTGAGAAATACGAGCAATCTGTATTGTCACACAATGAAATATGATTCTATTAGCTTATCCTCAAAACCAAAGAAATTGCCTTTTCAGAATGACATAATAAATAATACTTTCATAAAATAGAACAGCTATTATATCATATCACTTTCATATTATCTTTTACATTAATAATAAATTCACCTGCTGCGCTTAATTCAAAATGAATTGTTCAGAATCTTCAAAGAAGGATGTTTCTATGATCATACCATAAATACTTTATTAAGCCGAGACAATGCTCTTTCTCCTGAAAGCTTTCCTACTCTTCTGGTTCTGCTTTCTTCTCTTTTCGCGCACTCCGGAAGTAGCCGGTAAACTTTTCATGACCCAGGAAAGATAGGACCGATTGAACCCAATAGTATCAATTACTTTACTCGCGATGAAAACAAATACTAACTCAAACTGCCTCCGCAACATGGAGAAATGAGAGAAATCTTATGAATCTGAAGTCATAACACAAATTTAATAAAACACGAGTACTTGGATCTACTTTTTTTCTTACTCAACTAGATGTTGTATAAAGAGTCGATTTCATCCATCTTTACAATTTATTATCAATAACTTCAATAATAAATACACTCATCGCGCGTAATAAGGTCGGCCTCGGGGGTAGACGGCACTATAATGGGTACCATTAAAATCCAGTTTGAACCGGATTTAAAGAGACAAGAGAAGCACTCTTATATCAATACTCAGGACCGCATATATAGTCTCTGAACGTACAAAAGTAAATGCGCAGAGAGTCGCGATGTAAACAACTTCTGGCGGCCCTGACTGTTCGAGCGATGGCCTCTAGTGTCGCCCGTCAAGGGACGCTCAAGGGGGGGAGACAGAACCAGTCAAGCGTGAAGCCGGCCATATTTCGGCTGGCCTTATTACGAGAGATGAGTGTAATAAAAATGTACAGTACCGGTCACGAGTATCAGACCGCTTCACTCGCATCTCATCGGAAAAGAATTCCTGTCTTTTACATTTAATAACTCAGGAAGGAAATGCGACTGTAATTTTTGGCAAAAAGCATTGAAAAGATTAAGAAATTTCGCGTCAAAAGAGCCATATGCGAATAACTTTGGAATATTCTTAGTCAAGATAGAATTTAAGAAAACTAGAAGGAAATAATGTGCTAGGAAACAAATTTTTGACCCTTTTTTTAATTCCTGGAAAAATGTAGAAAAGATTTAGGAGAACGTTAAAAAAATTCATAGCGGTACTTTAAATTATAAGATTCAAAATGAAACCTAGTAACTCCAACTATCTTTACTAATCATCTAGTAATAAATACAAATGTGCCATCATATTTTTATTTTCGCGAGACTCCATGAACATATAGTGAATGCGAGCAAAGACTTGATTGTCGCATGTTTAGAACTTGAAACAGGACCGTCTTGTACAAAAAAAAATTTTGGGAACAAGGGGCACCTTTTTTATTTGTCGCTATGACTTCAAAATCTAATCAAATTAAATTAATTATTTATTAAAATTAATTATTAATTTTAATTGTAATTTAATTAAACTTAGAAGTTATAGCGAAAAATAAAAAAGGTGCCCCTTGTTCCCAAAAATTTTTTATGTACAAGATAGAGTTTCTAGGTTTCATTTTGAAGCTTATATGTACTTTAAAGTACCGCTATGAATTTTTTCAAAATTCTCCTAAATCTTTTCTACATTTTTCCAGGCATTCAAAATAGGGTCAAAAATTTGTCACCTAGTACATTATTTCCTTCTAGTTTTCTTAAATTCTATCTTGATAAGAATATTCCAAAGTTATTCGCATATGGCTCTTTTGACGCGAAATTTCTTAATCTTTTCAATGCTTTTTGCCAAAAATTACAGTCGCGTTTCCTTCCCGAGTTATTAAATCTAAAAGACAAAAATTCTTTTCCGATGAAATGCGAGTGAAGCGGTCAGATACTCTTGACCGGTACTGTATATTACAAATTGAATATTCGAACTTTGAAGTTATTTTCATTATTTTAGGCTGATTGATTTGTACAAATTGACACCGTCAACTTTGTCCAAAAGAAAACCAAAACCGTCATAAGTAATCCAAATTACAATTTTATAATTTTAAATATATAGTTTAAAACAAAGTTTTAAGAGGTTTCACCAGTTAATAATTGTTTATCCATTGCAATTTTAATAAACGGAATTAAATTTATTTCGTGATCCATTATTCAGGCTTCACAGCGCTCAAATGCGCTCAAAATGCTCTCAAAAAAAGGGAAAATAGAGTAATTTCTTCACAAGAAAGGGGAAAAGTAGGAGAATAAGAGTGAAACTGTGAAGCCTGATTTTTATATGAAGGTGAAATGCATTATAATAGAAAATACTTGTTTGGAAAATAGTCATCTGATACTAACTTTACTTTCACTTATGGATATTCACTTCGTACAGTCAAACTTAAAATTTACCTATCTTTATCTTGAATTATAAAATCAACAAAAGGGACTATTGTTATTGCAACAAATTTTAGAAGAAGAACTGAAGCACAATACCGAAAAAAATTGTTGAAGTCATAATTGTTTATTTAAAAATAGTTATTTGGATATTTGTGTTTTTTTCTACGCTTTAGGCAAAAGTCGTAATTTTGATTCAATTTCAATTATCAATGGTTCATTTCAATCTTTAAAGGATTCTTTTCAATTCTCTTTGATACATTTTTATTAAAATTTGTTATTTGGCATTTTGTTCATTTTCAAGATAAAAAACTGTATAATTTCTAAATAAAATAATTTTAATAGAAACGTACCAAATAGAACTGTAAAGGATCTTTTAAGGAACAAAATGAACGGTTGAGAATTGAAATTGAATGAAAACTAAGACTTTTGTATAAGACGAAGGAAAAACACAAATATTCAAATAAATATTTTTCAGTATAAACAATTATGAACAAAACTATTTTTTTCTAAAGAATCCTTAAGTTTGTTTTTCAACTTTCGATCAAAATAATTTTGGAATTATTCTCCTCGATTTTATAAATCAACATAAAGATTTTATTAATTTTGAGGTTGACTGTACGGGCAGTACATCCTTAATTTTAGGCCTGCCAGTGGATTTTGAAATGGAAAACAGTGGAAAAAATGACCACAAGTGATCAACAAATTTTCGGTTGTAGTTATATATTTTTAAAAATCAAATCAAATAATTGCAAATGTATATAAGTTTAAGAAGTGATCAAAAACAATTTAGGAATTGTATTGCGTATTTCCATTCGAATTATTCTTGGAATGTGAAAAACAAAGTCACATTTCAGCATGACAATAATTTTTATCAGAGAACAAAATTTAAAAAACATGATTTTTATTTTCAACAAAAAAGTGACTAAAATTTTGGGAAGAAGTGGAAAAAGTGACTAAATTCAAACAAAATTTAAAAAAATGATCTCTTATTTAAAAAAGTGACTCTCTGGTAGGTCAGTTATTTTCTATACTATTATTATTATTATTATTTATCAGCATTTGGAACTCGAAAGTTCATTGCCTCATTTACCCGAGACCGCCACGCGTTTCTATCCTGTGCATCATCCATCCACTCATTATAATCATATCCTAGTTCTACCAAAT
>JBAGKK010229620.1:0-21677 GCA_037177015.1 Euceroptres primus | reverse complement strand
CTTAGGTTTGCTACTGTACTGGAGAATAAGAGAAATTTTATTACTTAAGTAATATGTTTACGAACAAATTCATCTAGCTAAAAACCACCGACAAAGAATTTCCTTGGCCGGAAAAAAGAGCTGGCAGTTTGAACCCTTTTTGAGTTTATTGGGACAGCTCTATAGATTTTTGGGGTAGTTTGGCTCTCTTTCCAGTTCCTTGGGGCAGTTTGGCCCCCTTTATAGTTTCTTGGGGCAGTTTGAACCCTGTTTTAGTCTATTGAGGCAGAGTGAGCAGTTTTATAATCTTTTATGGCAGTTTGACCTCTATTTTTTTCATTTTTTGGGGCACTTAGTCCTTTTTTTATGGATCTGTTAAACGCTTTTGCTTTCTGAGCGCTTCTGTTTTGTAATTGGGATAAAATTCCACACGTTACGATTATAACGTTTGAAACATCATAATGAAAGGGGGATTTTACCTTATAATTTACCGATTCCCTTTACATTTCTAGAGCTTTTGAGAATTTAAAGGAAAAATTAAGACAATAAACAAAATAACTGCAGTCGAATATGACATTTTTATGATACACGATTGATTTGAAACCCTCTGTCCGTTTCTAGGCTATTTTGATGATACATGTGATATGAATCACACCCTTTTCTTTGTGATTTTCTATTTTCAACTTCAAATTTCTAGAAAACTACCAAAGTGGTAGAGCAAAAATGCACAGAACTAAAAATATGTATTTAAACGAGGTCTGTAACTTTTGCCTGAAACATTTTCAAAAATTTTTTTTATTTACTGAGATAAATGCGAAAAGCCTTGATTTTAATGAGTTTTTTATGGGATTCACCATAAAAATCAAATTTGCGGGCACTGCCACTATGATATTCGTAATTAGCGGATCAAAATACATAAATATACGTAATTTCAAGAAATTCGGAGGTAAGCGCTTTTCAGAAGTTTACCCGTATTTTTTCAAGGTTTTGCAACTTTTTGAAAAATTGTGGAACTTTTTGCAACTCCAAAACTAAAAACTGTTACGTAAAATTCAGGGCAATTCGAATGAAAAAAATAACTGGCGAAATAAATTGTGTAAACGTTATTTCCCACAATTTGTTTCAAGTCGTTCTCATAGCGCAGATGGACCTTGAATTAAGAAACATAATGTCTGCTATGATAGCAAGCTCATCATTTCTAGCTACCCTGCGAATAAGCTGAAGCTGCTCGAGAAAAATGAATAGAGATTTTTATGCAGAAGCAAAATCAAATAATCAAATTAAGAATTGCAAAAGCGATCCATCATTCTCACTTTTCCCTTTTTAGGAACTTTGTGCTTAGAGGTTACACATTAATTTAAGTTATTTAAAATTAATCTTCCTAGGAACATTGTAAGAAAGGATTGTTAAAATACAAGGGAATGTATTGTAAAAGTGAAAATGAGAATAAGAGAGAGAACGTAAAGAGCAGAGTAGAATGAGACAGGTTGGAGAGAGAGGGAGAAGAGAGTCGCCGCGAGAGCAAAGTCGAGAGAGATTCGACTTCCGCGGTTCATGTTTTCTGCTATCACTCCGTCCTTTTCGCACTCATGAACACGCTGCACGAATAATTTCATTGCTTCAACGCGACAATTACTCACACACGCATGATACCGTGTGACAATTGGAATACACACCACCGCGATTCTCAGTGATGCTACCTGAGGTCAATGCTACTCTTCACTTTACCCTCAAGCTATCCCTACAGACTCCGTGGCCATCGCTGTTTCTACTTCAGCTGATTCTCAACAACAACAAACTCACGTGCTACGTTGGCTTCTTCTTAGCGCTTACAAATTTAGAACTTTATTTGTTACTATTAAATAATAGATAACAAATTCAAATCGTAACTATTTCTGGCTACGGATTTAAAACTAACTCCCCTTTTAATAACTCTCAGGTGGTTTTAGTAATTATAATTAAGTTGGAATTATTGGTCAACACAAGTTCAACAAACCTAAAAGAATTTGATGAGCATAAATCCAATTTCGCAAATGGAATTAGGAAAGAGAACCATGTCAGCTAAATATCGTACATAGCAACTGGCATAGCAGTTGCCGACGAATCCATCACCTCCTACTTTTATCACCTCAGTCCAGTCACCAATTACTTACCTTGCAAAAATCCCTTCCGATGCATTCTCTGAGCATTGACGAGCGGCACGACGGTCAAAATTAAAATCGCAGTTTGACGGAACTTTTTATTGAGTACGGAGCTCCAGTAGAATCCTGACATCTTTGCTTGTCCAAGCTTCGGAACACGATTCATAAATAGAATTTTTTAGACTTGCAGTATAATTTTTCCTCATTGGCCGAGTGTAGATTTCCCCGAAATGCCCATAGGAGACCGAATTTTCCTGTATAGAAGCAATTTCTCGTAGATTCGTGGCGGACGTAATTAACGGAATAAAATTCCTTCCGACGGAAGCCGTGTCAAGTGTAACTAGTTAACCCGGCAATTTGAGTACGGTCAAATTTAACATCGCAGTTTGAAGGGACTTCTTAATGAGTATGGAGCTCCAGTAGAATCCTGACATCTTTGCTTGTCCAAGCTTCGGAACACGATTCATAAATAGAATTTTTTAGACTTGCAGAATAACTTTTCCTCATTGGCCGAGTGTAGATTTCCCCGAAATGCCCATAGGGGACCGAATTTTCCTGTATAGAAGCAATTTCTCGTAGATTCGTCGCGGACGTAATTAACGGAATAAAATTCCTTCTGACGGAAGCCATGTCTGGTGTTACTAGTTAACCCGGAAAATTAAGTGTGAAAACGGCGGAACGTGGGCGCGAGTTTTTTTTCAAACACACAGAGACTAGAGTCACGCATTTCGTGACGACCAAAAATTCTGAACAAGCCCCTCTGGAACAGGACGACTCGACAGGACAACTCTGCTCTCTCGTCTCCGACTTTTGGAAGGTAGTTTAAGGTACCTATTAGGCAACCTAAGGTAAGCAAGATAAGGAAAGAATATATCATTTCAATCTCTTATGTCTCTTTGCTTTATAACAGGCGTTGAATCGCGTAAACTTGGAACACTATAAACTTGCTAAATTTACATTTTGAATAAATTCAAATTGAATTAGGATTATTGAGCCTAAACCTTTGGTTTCTTTGAGTACAAATCTACCCACCCCTTTTCAGAATTAATAACTAGTCAAGAATTTCGGCCAGGTAAGCACTTCAGCAGAAGCAGAGGGATAACGATCTCATACAATAAAAACGAGTTTCTACGGAACTCGGCAGCTCATAAGCCTCCACAATGAAATATTTTTATTATTAATTAATTTATTTGTTCGTTCGTAGCACAAATCGGTTTTACATTGGCGTCTTTGAACTGAAAATTAGAGACCGTGTAAACTAGAGAGAAGCGCCTTGTGCAAAAAAAAAAAATCCACTGAATGACTTTTTCTAATAAAACTTTTCACACCTCAATTCAGCAGTGTAGTATTTCGGGAGCAAGTTTTTATATTTTCTCGAAATTGAAAATTGCATTTTTAATCAGCATCCAAAGTTAAAAAAACGTGCATCTTTAACCGAAAGAATCCCCCTCCATTTCCTAGGACCATAATGACATTTTCAAATCAAACTTTTATCGTATCAATTCAGGAACTCAATACCTAGAAATCAAACTTTTGCTTTTTTTAAAATTGAACATTGGATTTTTAGTCAGTAGCTACAGTTGAGAAAACGTGCACCCCGATCGAAAACAAAAATTCTCTCTTAATTTTCTCAAAACCTAACGATATTTTCTAAGCAAACTTTTCACGCTTCAATTCAACACTGATGCATCTCGGCACCAATTTTTTATTTTTTTACGAAATTGAAAATTCGATTTTGGAGAACTTTTTTGGTCTCTCCTAAAGAATTGTCAAAATGGTGCTTATCCCAGCACGAAAATCTCTGCCTTAAAGAAGTTGCTTCGAAAAATATTGAGCAACAAAAAAATAAAAAATTGCACACTCATCCTGATGACAGAAGGCAAATTTTTTTTATAGTTGATTGTAGAGCAGCAGTGACATATTAGAATGTGTAGATTATGCCGATTATGGGAGACAAAGGGTATAAATGTAGCTATTATTTCCTGAGCACCACTCCTGTTTTATTGATGCTGCAAACCTGTTACCTGAAAACTTCAATATTTCTCGAAAGGGGTACTTCCAAAGCATTTGCTAAAAATAATAAAGTTGCTGTAAGCTCATTTTTCGGCCCTGTTATCAAATTAGGGAGTATGTTTCATAACGAATCCAAAAATATGTTTGATGATGCTTTGCGATATTTGAATTAAAAACTATAAAAGCGTCATGGTACGCTACGTTTGTCACTGAGTTCGCGGATCCATAAAAAATGTATGAAACATATAAATAATGTAAATAATTTTGAAATTTAATAATAAAAAATGTTCATAATTTTAATAATTAGTAATAAGTGATTATTCTTAATTTAAAATTTATTAATTATTTACTAATTACACAGGCCTACAAAATTTCAGATGAAAATAACTTCGAAACGCAATGATATTCGTCAATTTGGCTAACAGATTTGGAGTCCTCATGAAAAAAGCTTCGAAAATGCACATACAAGATTTCTTATATGGTCAAATATTTAAAACTGTAGGACCTTTTATATGAACAAATTCCATTTCCTGAGGCACCTTAGGTACTATCAAACGATTTCCTCAGAACTCCCAATCGAAGGGTTTTTCGGGACGCTGATCACGAATTTGCAGTCAAAATTCAGATTTTCAAACTGGCGGATCAAATATGGCGGTCCGAAAAAAATTCGACTTAATTCTACTATCAATCACTATCAAGGAATTTTTTGGGTCGCTGATTATGACTCTGAAGTCAAAATTCGGAAATTCTGAATGACAGATCCAATATGGCGGATAGTATGTTGGATAGAGCATGATTTAGCAAAATAAATGTATTTAAAATATTTGTATTTAAAATAAATGTATTTTGTATTGGAGTTTATTTAAGCCCAGAGACGGGTCTCCTATGGGCAAAATAATATGTGCAGAATCGAGTAAACAGTTTAGTGATCTAGCCAACTAAGGCAAAATAAGGCATGATCCAACCAACCAAAGCAAGATAGTCTAGTGATCCGACCAAGTGATCCAGTCTAGTAATCCTTGGTTGGTCCAGCCAACCAAGGCAAGATAGTCTAGTGATCCGGCCAACTAAGGCAAGATAAGGCATGAACTGGCCAACCAAGGCAAGATACTCTAGAGGTCCAGCGAACTAAGGAAAGGCAGTCTAGTAGTCCATCCAATTAAGGCAAGATAATCTAGTAATCCAGCCAACTAAGATAAGACAGTCTAGTAATCCGACTAACTAAGACAAGATAAAGCATGACCCATTTAACTAAGGCGAGACAGTCTAAGGATCCGGCCAACTAAGGCAAGAATTGACCGTCATGTCATCTAGTAACATTCAAAGTGATTTGTAAAATCTCTTCCTCTTCTCTTCGATCGAGAACTGGAACGTCTTTTTTGAGTAACATAGATTTCATCTCTTTTTAAACACCAGCAATAGTCAGCTAGCATAGCTGCATTCCATCTTCCTTGATACCTTCGTTTCATCTCGTTGATACTTTGATGAAAACGTTCACCTTGCTCCTCACTCACGTCTCCAAGAATCTTCCCCAGGGCAGAAGTCGCGGTAGGAATGCAAAAAGTGAAGCTTGAGGCTCATATTGCATCCCAAATGCTTGAAGTGATTCAACATAATTGTCACAAGAACCTTGTAATTTTTTTCTTTCACATATTCTAAGAAACCTTTGTTCACTTTCTTGAAACTCATCCATGCTTTTTTTCAAGGTCTGTCATCGTTTTCACAAAATTATCGTTCTTCATAAGCCTTCTAATATCAGGACCAGTGAAAACTCCTTCTTTAATCTTAGCTTCTCTCAGAGATTTGAGATTTTCAAGAAGGTACTGAAAACATTCACCATCTCCTTCAGTCATTTAATAAACTGCTTCAATGATCCTAGTTTAATATGCAAGTGTGGTAGCAGTACGTCACTCGTATCAACCAATGCTTCCTTCACAATATTTCGTGAACCTAGTTCCAATGGTTCGGCCAACTCTCCTGTTTCCATTGCAACCCACATGCTTTGCTATCCCAATCACACAAGGAACAAAGAAATTTTGTGAAACCACCTTGCTGCCCAAGAATTATGTCAATTGCTTTTAGGTCACCACAAAAGTTTCCACTTATGATTTTCATACTGCACTAATTCAAAAATGAGGTTCATATTGGTGTAAGATTCGCGTAGGTGTACTGAGTGCAAGATAGGAATTGAGGCATATTTATTTCCATTCTGTAAAAGGACAACCTTCAAACTTCTTTTAGAAGCATTTATGAAAAATCTCCAACCTTTAGGATAGTACACTATTCCCAATTCTTGTAATAAGCCGGATACGTCATTGCAGAATACTACGGAATCTTGCTCAGAAAAAAATTTCGACAATTTTTCCTCACAAAACCTATAGCAACAGATAGTTGTTCCTTTTTCGAGAAGATTTTGTTCTTGTAACCGAGAGCCTAACAGTTCGGCCTTTTCTTTCGATAAATCTAAATGCCTGATTAAAGCATTTAGTGCAGTTTGTTCGAACAACTGTCAAGTAGTATCACAGTCATTCCTAATGAAGTCCCCATCATCAGCTGCTTCTTTAAATGTGGGTTTTTCTTCGCATTCATCTATCACATGTAGGAGTTGGAAGTAGATTCGCTGAGGCTACGGAAATAGATTTCGTAGCAGATGCTACATCGGGGTATTTTATAAGATGTTTATTTTTACTATTAAAACCCCGCAAGTGATATGCACAGAAGCAGCATTCTTCATGACTAATAGGTTCTCGACAAATAATTGGTACACTGAAAGGCAGGTGTTATAGCTTACCATTACTTCAATGTCTCAGAACTGTGTAACAATTTGTGCAACACTTTATGCGGAACCCAATTTTTATCTTGGTGTTGGATTTCACAATTAAAATATTGTAAGTACAACTCTTCAATTGCAATATTAATAACACATCTTTTTTTCTCGAGGACATACTGACCACAAACCTAACAGAATTTATCCGGGTGGTTTATACATACTCTGTCAGACATTGTGATATATGAGGAAGGTACTGGCGATGAATGATAAGCTTCGGCGAGCTTCTGGATTGTCATTTGTGGAACAGGAGAAGATCGCCGCGTGATATTAGTCAGGTGTGATTGGCATTTGTTTTTAATGTGTAAAGTTAGTTACAGTAAATCTGGATTTATTTGGCTGAATCATTGCCTATTTTGCCTTATTTTTCTGAATCATGCTCTATTTCGACATACTATCTGCCATATTGAATCTGCCATTTAGAATTTTTAATACAAAGTCGTAATCAGAGACCCAAAATATTCCTTGATATTGATTGTTAGTGTAATTAAACGGAATTTTTTATATTTGGTCCGCCATATTTGATCCGCTATTTTGAAAATTTAAATTTTGACTCCAAAGTCGTCATCAGCGACCTAAAAAACCCTTCGATAGGGAGTTCTGAGGAAATCGTTTCATGGTACCTAAAGTACCTCAGAAAATGGAATTTGTTGATATAAAAGGTCCTACACTTGTAAATATTTGACCATGTCAGAAATCGTATATGTGCATTTTAATAGATTTTTTGATGAGGAATCCGCATGTATTGGCCAAATTGACGAATATCTTTGCGTTTCGAAGTTATTTTCATCTATAATGCCGAAAAGCGGCCTTTTTTACACTTCCAGGTTAGAATATCTCAAAATCCTGAGGTGCTAGACAAATTCTGCTGCTAGATTCGGATTTAGCGCAGAAAATTACGTGAGAAAACATCTTCAGATCTCAGTGGGGAAACAAAAGTCTTATTTTTGTAGGCCTGTGTTATTTATTAATTAACGATTAATTTTTACATAGAAAAATTGGGTTCATTTTTTGACTTAACAACTGTGAAAATTTCACAACGTTTAGCGTAAACTAAAAAAATTTTATTATATATATTTTTTTTAAATGCAATTTGTAAGACAGAATCCAGCTAAAGATTACAAACATGGATTTGTATGCTTTCTTTGATTCTCAAATTACTTGGAGTATAGATGGATATTCGTTTTAGAGTAAAGATTTAGATTCAGGGAGAATAACTGGTACTGCCTTGTACAATTTTGTACCTGCTCAGGTAGGGAAGTCTTCGAAACCAAATCTAAAGTGAGAGTGCAACAGCAATACTGTTTACCATAAGCGTGTTTCTGTCCCACACCACGCTCTTGGTATACATCCCTACCTATTTACCTTCGCCCGAATTAGCAACGATAATTATTTGAGGTGAATGAAAACAAAATGGAAAATTATGCTTTCATCGACAGAAAGGAAAAAAAGTTTTTAAAAGATTTTCTACGGATTTTCATAGGATTTTCTACGTGGTCAGGTAGAGTGGGTCTTTGAAACCAAAGCCAAAGTTAGAATGCAACAGCAATACTGACTGCCATAAGGGGTAAAATTTGCCAAGTGTACCTGCCTAATATTTTGTTGTCGCCTATACTATTGAAACCCTACCAGATTGTAGTGTTAGTGGAGCCCTTTAAATTTTGTAAAGGGGATGCACCTAGTATAACGGGTTGTCGATATACAGGGGCCCGAATATTCGACGATTCATTCCGACCGCTTACACTCAATTGTACTAGTTGGCGCAAAAAAACCAGATGTACCACTGTAAATCCAGAAATGTCGACCTTCCCAGAAGCACCACTGTGAATCCGGAACTTTGACTTGATGAACTAAAACCCGATTTAAAGTACGGACTCTTGGTACTGGAATGTTTCAGAGTATCGATTACTTGACCGCACCCAGCAGAGAGGAACTGATGATAGCAAGTTGTGTTGACAGCGGCGCGACCAAGAGTGACAGAGAAGTTCACTCTACAACCGATGTTAGTGGCGGCGCGACTAAGAGTGGTTCATGCACCCTTGTTGCGTCCTTTTATATCCTGGGGGTGATTGGGAGATAAGGTCCATCCGACAGAGGGTCTACCCAATAAAAAAAATGTATTCAAAAGAATGGACCAGAATAGACATTCTGAATTCGTTTGAATGCCGTTATGCGATCCGAGGATTAGGATTTAATAGAGTTGGCACGAATTCCGATCGCACGCGACCAATTCGCTTAGTCGATACGAATTGAAAAGAGTTGAAAAGGATTAGGAAATAGAGGTTCGAATTCAGATCTAGTGAAAAGCAGCATATAAAAAATTTATTCTAATAATAATTGGCTGCGATTTCTTTATATGCTCTGCAAAACGTATGTTATATTTGGTGAGCAAACGAGCATAATGACCTGATGAAGCCGATCAAGTAGTGCATTGAAATAATTCGCACACCGCGCCCAAAAATCTCTGGCATTTGATTCAATAAAGCAGTATTTCCAAGTAGTACGAAAATTAACATAAGAACATTAGATGAAATAATTTTGGTCACAATGTCTATAAATTTTTAGATTAGAAAAAAACCAAATAGTTTTTGACGTCAACCTTTTTAAACTGCATGATTTTGATTGCATTAAACTTTTCGTTTATCTCTATCGGAATATACGTGCTAGAATTAGAATTATTCGTTAAAGTTCCGAAATTTTACTGACACACAATCATGTCGATGTCACGGAAACAGCAATGAAGCAAGAAAAAGACAATTGAAGTTAATTTTGCTCAGCCGATTTCAAATGAATTCAATCTTCCTTCAGATTGTACCATATGTAAAAGGCTCGGATTTATTCCATTTCTTATTTCGGAATTAAAAAGAATTCAAATTGCACTTGGTTAAGCAGAATTAAAGTGATATAAATAGTCATTCAGACGAATTCGAGCTTACGGATTCAAAAGAATTGACCGAGTTCGACTTATGCTTCGAATTCTCACGAATAGAGATTGGGAGTTTCAATTCCGCTCTAACGAATTGCGAAGAATTGGCGTTGAGCACCAATTCGCGTTTGCTGCATAACGGGATTCAGAAGTTTCTCTCTGAATTCTTTTCAATTCTTTTTAATAAATTTCTATTTGCTGGGTACTCTTCTCCCTACCGTATTCGAGTGGTCGAAATTAATGTCAATCGATAAGCCTTTGATATAGCGAGTGGTTTTATACGACTTCTCGGCAGAAGAAAACTTTGCTCTCGATGTTTTTTCATCCCTTTGATCTGAAGAGATTTATTACCTTTTTATGTGACAGGTGAGCTCACCATAATGGATAGTTCTCGGAATTCGTCTCAATGTTCCCTTATGGGAACCTCTGGATTCGACCCAATGGTTTGTTTATCGGAATTCGTTGCAATACAAGAGTTTTTTTTATTTCTTTTTACATTCTAATTTTATCTCTTAGTTTTACTTTACTTGACATTTATGGCCATTTATTTCCTTACTTGCGTTTATTTATTACTATAAGTCATGGGGACATGACAGTATGTAATAATTTTTTAATGAAAAATGTATTGCTTTCGTAAATTAAAAATTTTCGAAATATAAACCGTCAAGATTAAAAGTATTGAAATTACAAAACATAACCTAGTAAGTTCCTTAGAATGTGAAAGCTTGATTTATTAAAATAGTTTGTCCTAAAGGGTAAATCATAAAATAATTGATGCTAACAATTCTGCGAGTTTAAAAATTTTGTAATTTGAGTATAGTAAAAAACTTAAATTTCGGAAAATTATCTATTTTATTTACTGTATTAGATCTGCCATTTTTTCAATTACTGTTTTTGTAAAATGCATTTTTAGATTTCCGTTCAACGAAAACCGAAAAGCACAGTGGGTTAATGCTTTAAGATTAAATGTGGATTCCATCAACAAAAACATGAGAGTTTGTTCAGTGCATTTTGGTGAAGAAATTTTTGACAGGTCTAGGATGAAACTTCGAGAAAATGCTGTGCCTTAAGTACGTAGTAATAATTTTTTTTCTTATTAAAAAAGGAAATAAGTGTATTTCACTACAGAACATAATTTTTATATTTTTTAGTTTAATAACATCCACACTCTTTTCCATAAAATGTATTAATACTATAGGTCAATCAATTCGTCTCGAGTCGAAGGACCTTTTATATTCATGTATCAACTTTGACTTATGTCAATGAAAAAAGTTTTACTATAAAAAACCCATTTTTAAATTATTATATGACCATAACTTCCTCATTCCTCTATGAGGAAAAGGAAATAAAATTAAATAAAATAAACAAAAATCAAATAAAATTTGTTTTTAAATTAATAAAATTAAAAATGATGAAAAAATAAGTATATTGAATGGAATAAATAAAAAAATGGAAATAAAATAAATATATTTTCTTATTTTCGACCAAAAATTGATTTATTCCCTTTTGGTCGTTTTTACGGTAGTGAATAATTTTGATATTTAATTTGTGAATCAAGTGTAATACTGACTTTAACGTATTTTTCAGAAACGGATGATAATATCCCAGCAACTCCAAAAAGTAGATAAAGAATTTATTGCGACCTGGAAACAACCGTTTCACCTACGTTAATTTGCAAATCACCAACGAAGAAAATATTGCAAAGGGAACTACAACAGCAGCAATTGCGATTTGCGCATAGAATGAAAATTCTGCAGCAAAGCAAAAGACGTTTCGATAAAAAAAAGCTGAGATGAAAACAGTTTTGAAGTCATTGAAACGGAAAAAATTACTCGACGTGAAAAAATTTGATGTTCTCGATACATTAGGTGAGTCTTGTGCCGAGGTTTTTAAGTATGCCTTAAAAAAATCTAACAAGCAACATTCACCTAGAAGGTATAGTCCTATTTAAAAAGGTTTGCTGTTACTTTGTTCTACTACTCACCTAAACAATATAATTGTGTTCGCAATACATTTCATTCCTGCTTACCGTATCCTCCCACACTTAGTAGATGGTACAAGAGCATTAATGGTGAATCAGGTTTTAATGCAGGAGCATTAGAAGCTATTAAGAATCTTGTGCAAAAATATAGCTATAAGCTAGTATGTTGTTTATTGTTTGATGAAATGTATGTATGGCAAGGCTTAACTCGAGTTGCAAATGGAAAGCGTTTAGGTTACGTTGATTTAGGACCCGACATAGTGGTGGACAATGAAACTCTAGCGACTGAAGCACTTGTGTTTAATGTAGTGTGCATTAATGAAGGGTGAAAGCTTCCTATTGAGTACTTTCTTATAAATGGTATGAGGGCAGAAGAGAAGAGTGCTTTAATTTTACAAGGCGTTACTAAATTGTGTGAGAGTAGCATGAAAGTTGCATGTGTAACATTCGATGGTACCCCTACCAATTTTGCTGTTACAAAGATTCTTTCTAAATTTCCTCGCAAAAAATTATATTTCCAGACACATTTTTGTCATTCAGTGACACCGGAAAATGTGATCTTTCTTGATCCATGCCACATGCTTAAATTGGTACGAAATACGTTTGGCGACTATAAGTATTTTCTCGATGAAAATGATCAAATTATATCTTGGAAATACTTGGAATCTTTGCATAATATGCAGGTAAGAGAGGAGTTGCATTTAGGTAATAAACTGCGTAGAATCCATCTTGATTATAATAAGTAGAAAATCAAGGTTAAATTTGCTGCGCAACTGTTCAGTGAGTCAGTAGCGAATGCATTAGAATTTTGTCGAGATGTTTTGCAGCTGCCTGAATTTAAAAATTGCACAGCTACTGTTTAACTTCTCCGAACATTTCAAACTTTTCAAAATTTAAAACTCGCGTAACATGTGACAAGAAAAGTTAAAAAAACCAATGGCGCCTTTTAATAAAAATCTCATCACCGAGAAATTCGAGAAGTGTACAAATTATATAAAAAAATTGAAAACTCTAAATGGGATTACTCTTATTAAAACTCGTCGTAAAACTGATTTATGTGGCTTTTTGACCTGCATGGAATATTTTAAAATGATTAACGAAAAGTTCTGCGAAGAAGAAAATCTTTTAACATATTGACCTGCGTACAAATCAAGCCAGGATCATATTGAATTACTTTTTTCCTGTGTGCGGTCCCATGGTGGTGGAAACAATAATCCCACTGCTCACCAGTTTCAAATAATTAACAAAAAGATCCTAGTCCACAATGAATTAAAAGCCGATAACAGTAGTAATTGCATCTCGTTGGATCAAGTTTCTATTCTCCACGTTTCTTTTTCGAGAAAAAAAGTAGTTGACTCTGAAAATGTCATAAATGTTTCCTGCGCACCTTGGCGTTTCAATGATGACCAGGAAGCTTTCATATTCAATGAATTGGAAAACCCATGCGATGACCAAAATGCATTGTCAAATTTGTATTTCTGCACTGAAAAATAAAAATATAGAAAATAAAAAGTTTGCCCAACTTATTAACATGAAAACCAAAGGAGGGCTTACATATCCATCTGACGATGTGATTTTCGTTTGCCAAAAGACCGAAAAAGTTTTTCAACAAGCCTTGGAACAAGGTGATGGGAAGCTACCCAAGAGATTTCCAGAAGCTTATATAATCAAAACCCAATGGAAAATCATACCATGCATCTAAATCGAGCAATTGTCGCAAAGTACTTGAAGGTGCGCATTAATTACAATTGCTCTCAAATCATTGATAAATCTGAGAGTGTGCGACAACTTTATGAAAAAATAATTCTTTTTCAAAGTTAATGATGGTAGTAGTAATAAGTAGTAATAGTATTAGTAGTAGTAATTAGTAATTGCCTTCATTAGACTAATGTTTTGTAAAATTTTAATTCTGTTAACTCTTAAACATATACGACTTATAATAATGTATTATAACATATTATAATTTTAAGCGCAATGACTTATAATGTAACATGATTTCGAGAAAAATTTATAATATTATACAATAAATGTATATTTGTCTTTCAAAAACATCATTATCATCATTATGCAATAATGAACTTAATTAAAAATCTTTTATATAATAAATTAATTAATTTTTCATTTTAATTTCTTATTAACTATTTATTTATTTTCTTTACACTTCTTCAATTAAGTTAAGACTTGTATTTAAATTATTTTTAGAAATATTATTTCCCCTTTAAAACATTAGCCACTATTTTTAAATACTATCTACCTACCAAAAAATATTTAAAATGATGAATTAATTAAATTTCAATTGAAATTACTTATAAATTATTTAAACTTTATTTTCTAATGTCTACGGTCAATTATTTTAACTTTTTATCTCTTTAATTAACTGCAAACTTTTATTCACATTCCAATTTCCCGCTAAATTGGGGCACAAGCTACTGCTTCGGATTGTAATAGCGATGCTGTTACAATCCCTCCTTTTAGATTGGGTTTAATCTCTAAGCCTTTCTACTAGATCTTATTTTAACATTAGTGGTCTCAACTCTATGATCGATGTCCTTATCATCTACAGTAGGGGCGGGTGTATAGTTTACCGCTGGAGATGCGTTGACCTGAGTTTTGACACTGGAAAAACAAATTTTCTTCGGCATTTGGAGAGGTGGTATAACACTTCGCATTTGTATCCTATAAGCGCTATGATAATCGCAATTGCGAGGTAACCTAAGTAGTGTACCCAGTTAGTCGCCTATTCACTCCAAGTACGTGTTCGTCTGTCCCTACTAACCTTATCTACTGCATTATCGATGTCATCAAGCGATTGCTTTAGATTATTTAAATTCAACGGCCTGATTTCTTGAGTCAGCGGTACAAACTTATCTTTAATGGAATCCAGCTGCTAATCAGTATACGGTAAGGACAAATACTTTCTGTAGATGATTTCTCTGAAAAGAGTGTTTGTGGAACTTAATTTTAATACGATATTCAATCCATTCAGTACATACTTGTCTTTGATTACAATTTTAGTCGAA
Organism: Euceroptres primus; assembly: GCA_037177015.1. Lineage (NCBI taxonomy): Eukaryota > Metazoa > Arthropoda > Insecta > Hymenoptera > Figitidae > Euceroptres > Euceroptres primus. Next base: position 6,790 of record JBAGKK010229620.1, on the reverse strand, counting down.
CCCTGAATTTTAATTTTATCATGACCCGATTCACACAATACATCAACATCAACTGGTTCGTGAGGGATTTATATGTATCTGTTACGGCTAAAGTCCGAAATCTGGCTAATACCAGGTTTAGCCAGCTAAAGCTAGTTCTATCCAACGATTTTGGATAAAGTTGATTTGAAACATAAAATAATAGTAATTTCGGGCTTTATGCGGACAAACTTAGCATTAGCCAAACGTCTCTGGATAAAGCTGGAGTTATAATAAAAATAAGCTTTTACATATACAATTATACAAATGTGTATGTATTTTCGTCCCGTACAATTTTAGGATTTATAGATACATTTCAAAGTATATTTTTACAATATAATGTTAATTTAAGAAAAGCAAACAGTATTATTTGTTGACGCAAGACATGCTGCGATGACATTTTGAGTTACAAAGAATGCCCGTCAATTTACACTTGCATCTTTTTGTATTACAGCCTTGTTTGCAGTTACACCTCGTGAATCCTTGACCTCCTGTATGCGATTGGATGTTAGCAAGTTGCCGCAAACTTTTTATTTCCTCTGATACCTCTGTTATCTCGAAGAGTTCTGCATTGCACGGTTTAAATTTATTCCTGGTAAATTTGGTGTCTATCGTTCCGCCAGCATTGCCTAATTTGTAGAATCCTGCGTCATCTACGTCAATAATCACCATTAAAACACTTCTAAAGTCTCCTCGACCTCTTTCAACGTCAGGTATCGGTACTCTGACAGTATATCCAACTCTATTTTTCATTTCTTTAGCTTGCGAAATCAAACATTCCTTGGCATTTATTCTGTTTTGAATAATATTAGCCTCCTTCTTACAAGTTTGACAAATTCCGTTTTCGAGCGAGCCATTACAATTATCACATACACTTTTTGTTATTGTTTGTGTACTTACTGCGTCAACTACATCGTATTCTTGTTCGTCAGCGAGTTTTGGCTCTAAATAAACTTCTTTTGGTAGTGATGTTGTGCATAATCCTAATTTTGCATCGGAACCAAACATCGCTTGAAATGGAGATCGTTGTATACCAGCATAATGCGCTCTTTAAAAAATACATCAAAAAATTAATATATTTATATTAAACTAAAAAAATATTATATTACCTATTATCTTATATTAAAATAATATCCTGTTTTTCATAAATTGAACAAATCGTAGTCCCTTCGACCATTGGCTACAGTATTCATTAGTCATCCAAGTCATGAGCATGTTTTGTACATCTTGATTTGCCCTTTCTACGCTTCCTTGCGTCTGACTATGCCTTGGCTTTTCGCGAACAATCTGTAGTCCAGGCCATATAGTGCGTAATTCTTCTATGATGCAATTTACGAATTCTCGCCCATTATCAGAATGTAAAATATTTAGCGCTCCGAAAATACAAAAAATGTCGAGTAGTTGTTTGGCCACTTCTGCTGCGCTTTTGGAAGTCAATGGTCGTAATTGAACAAATTTTGTTAGATGGTCTTGGTACACCATAATAAATTTGTATGGTCCATCTGCACTTGACTGCATATCTATAAGATCCACTTGACATCTACTATTCATCTCTGAAAAAACCATAAGTCTTACGACCAGACCTTTCTTTGTGAATTTTTTTTTTGACATGAAACACAAAACTTCATAAACAACAGTATAACTTCTTGTGTGCAGATCTTATATTTCCTACTTAATTCAGAGATCACTCGATGTTTACCTCCATGTCCTACAGAAATGTGAGTATGATATAGGACATCGAACATTTCGTCATTTTTAACATAATACTTGATATTTGTTTCAACTGTAATTATGAAATTCAATATAATTTCATAAAATATAATACATTTTTAATAGACTTTGAACTTTTTTATGTCCTTTAACAATTACCTTTATTTAAAGGTACAATTAGTTTTTCTACGCCTCCAATAATGAAAAAATCAAATCGCTGTAATCGTCGACGCTGTGTCGTTGTCCAACTTTTGGCTTCTTTCGCACTTTTAATGTCTTTTAAATAAGTGTTACACTGCTCTTCCTCTATGTAAAGACTACTTGCGTCTTTTTGCACCAACAATTCAGCAAACATTTCATTGAACTTATGTTTAAAACTTTCTTTTTGATCAACCGACATTTTCACACATTGTAACTCAAGACTACCGAATTGTACAAGAACACTCACAACAGTGTTAAACGAAAGTGCCAACCGAAAGAAGAGAGAAGAAGAAAGAAAGAGACAGCATAATATTCACCGCCGAAAAATATGAGTTATTGTTTACATTTTGCAATCGACATTGAACTAATTTCAACTTTATCCAGCAGTGTTTGGCTAATGCTAGTATTAGAACTTTAGCCGTAACATATCCATTCATAAGCGGTATAAAGGCAATATTAATGATTTTAAAGGGAGAATATTTACATTCGTCATTGATACTTTTTACATTCGTCCTTAATTTGCTATTCTCGCAGCTATGTGTTTCCGACATGAGGTAAGTGGGTTGTATTCGTTTACACATTTTTACTTGTCCATACTAGTTGCAATTGTCTAAAGATTTTTTGTCTGTGGGTACATATGTCGTGTGTCCCTGTCCCATGAGTAGGTATTTGTAATCTGGAATTATTGCCAGGAAGACTGAATGAATTTGTTTCGGGATGGGTATTAAATGTATAATGTCGTACGTCTCTGTTTCTGGGATAGGAATGTGAAGGGAGTAGACGAATCGATTCTTTGAGATAGCTACGTTAAATGTTGACATGTGAACAATATGTTGAAAGTTAGCCTGTTTTAGAGGGATAGTATGTTTTAGGATTTTTGGTGTTAAGAGTTAAGGGTGAACTATTCCATTTTTCCCGTAATTTATGTCATCTATCAATAAGTTGATATCTTCGCTTAGCGCATTGACTATCATCATATAAACTGACATTTGATTCGCAATAGCTATATTTTGAGAGTTTCTGTTTGTTTCGTTTGTCAGTTGGTTAAGGCGTTCAACGTTTTCTTGACTATGCAATTCGAGAGTCTTGAAATCATTGGAAGCTGAGTTTAACAAAAGTTTGATGATCCTGGTTTGATTAACTATGCTTTGTGATAAAATGTTGTTATTGCTAAATAACTTATCGAGTTCCTCGTTAATATATGTCAAATCTCCTGAACTGAGAGTTCCAAAAAGAGGTTTTGAAATTAAAAAATCTTCTCTTAACACGCGTTTTGCCTAATAGTTGGTACAGCAGATATTTTTGGTTTTCCAGACGTACTGTACGCGAGTTGACCAGTTTAAGCTCAAATTGTTCTAAACAGTCATTACAAAACTTTGACGCAGTTGCATAAATTTTTCGCAATGAGATGAATCGTTCGGCTATATTATCGGCACCTACTCCGAGTATAATGTTCCAAGTTTCGTGATACAGATTAACATGTCCCAGTTCCTCTGAATAAATAGTTACTCCAGTCAGGTTGGTAGTAGTGACTTCTGCTGCTACCGTCCTTAGTAGCCACAAGAGGAATAAAGACCCTGAGTTCATCTGTAACATTATTGGTAGTAAGGCATGAGCTGGTTAGCATGTACTCTAATTCTTTTGTCGTTGAACAGTATAATGTAGTTGTTATTCTCCTGTCTTTCTACAATGACTGCTGGTCCTTTCCACGAGGGGGAGAGTTTGTTGAATAATGATTGTTGACAAGTTTCACAAGATCTCCAAGTTCGTAGATTCCTTGCTCGTAGGTATGGCAATTCTTGAATCCTGCAATTTTCTCCTTGGCCTTCTTGAGATAATAATCGTGTTTACGTTTCTATAAATCGAGCAGTTCTTCATACTTGACGTTTGGTGTTATGCTTAGCATTTAGCGCAGATTTGCCTCTCTTCCGAAGGTCAGTTGAAAGGGTGAATATCCTGTGGCTTCATGCTTCATAGTGTTGTATGACATGCAGACTATTTTCAAATTTTGATCACATTCAGTGTTATGGTCCTCGTTGCTGTTTTTTAATAAATTCTTAAATGTTGAGTGGGCTCTTTCGAGGATCCCGTTGCTTTATGGATGATAAACTGTAGTTTTAATGTGTTTGATCCTAAACAGATTTTCAAAGTTTTGTACCAGTTCGGATACAAAATTTTGTCCTTGATCTGTTGGGATATTGTTAGGTGCTCCAAGTAAGTATATGTAGTGATCGAATAACCCTTCTATGATGCTTTCCGATTCCGCGTTCTTAAGATGTATGAAGATCAGGTATTTCGTTATCATGTCTTGAACGCAGATGATAATTTATTTTCTGATAGTGTCAAAGGTAAGGGTCCGAAAATATCCATGGTTATTTTGTCATTAGGATTGACAGACGTGTCTTCGATGACTGCTTCACATTGCCTCTTGATTTTTACCGTTTTCTGTAGTTGGTATACTGCACATCGTTTAATATAATAAATAATTTCTTGTTCCATATTCTTCCACTCTCCAAGGGTTCTAGCTCGTTTAATAGTCTTATTTTCCTCAAAATGTTGGGCGGTAACCGATCCATGTGATTCCCTTATGATTTCTCCTTTTTTCTTTTGAATGAGTTCTACACGTAGCCTGTAAGACGTGTGGAACTGCTGATCTTCGTACTTTTGACTCAAGAAGTTGAGGTAGTTCCTTATTTTTACTCTTTCTAAAGGAGTAATTTTCAGATCTATAAAGTGATAGCATTAAATAGTTAGTTTCGAATTCATGGCATCTCTAGTTATCTGGTCTAGCACTTTCAGCCATTTGGTTTTATTAAATTGAGGTAGCTTGTATTGAGAGGTTTCCTGACTTCCTTTCTGTTCCTTTAATTCCGTTCGCCAAAACTTTTCTCCTGCGTTAGGTTTCGGCAGGAGAAGCTAGTTGGTGGTTGTGGTAACGCGTTTTCCCCCTGGATGTGCCAGGTATTTCTTGCCCTGGTACTTCTTCCCTTTCCTCGGATGTTTTGAATTCTTCTACTTCCATAAATTTCTGTTCCGAATCAGCTTCTTCTGGCGTACTTTGTGGGGGACTGTCTTCTTGTTGGACTGAAAATAGTCTGGATAGACAATTCGCGGCTTTGTTCTCCTTTTCTTTTACCTGCTCAACGGTGTATCGATATTCCTCCAGTCGTAGTCTCCACCGTAACAATCGTGAAGAGGGATCCTTTACGTTGTGTAACCAAATTAATGCCTGATGGTCTGTTTGAATTGTAAACTTTCTTTCGAGTAGGTATTGTCTTAATCTCTTTCATGCCGAAACTATTTCTAACAGTTCTTTTTCCGTGTTATTATAGTTTATCTCGGCTTTGTTTAAAATTCTGGATATGTAACAACAGGGGTGACCATTCTGGCATAATACCGCTCCTAATCCGTGATTAGATACGTCTGTTGTTAATATGAATTCCTCCTTGTAATCTGGAAATCTCAGAACTGATGCTGAACATAGTAGTCTTTTTTTCCTATCAAAATCTTCTTGATAATTTTCCGTCCAGTCAAAAGGTATTTCCTTTTGAGTTCGATTTTTAAGGGGTTTACTAATTTGAGAGAAATTTTTTGTAAACGTAAATACTCGCACTTGTCAGGCTGGAGTTTTAAACCTATTTCTCTTAATCTTTCAAACAAAGTCACTAGGTTCTCATTATGGTCTTTCAAGGTTAAACCAAAGAAAACAATGTTGTCGAGAAAATCAAAACATTTTTTCCCTATTAATCCTCTTAAGGCATTGTCCATTATCCTTTGGAAGGTGGCGGGAGAATTTTTAAGTCCAAAGGGCATCCTGTTGAATTCAAAATGTCCTTCAAGTGTTGCGAAAGCCGTAAATCTTTTCCACCCTTCACACAAAAGGATTTGTTGAAGTCCTGAGTTGAGGTAAAAGGCTAAAAAGAACTTTGCATCCCCTAATTGGTATAAGATGTCGTCGATGACGGGCAGTGGGTGCTCATCTGGTTCTGTGTCTTCATTTATCTTCCGAAAGTCAATTGCTATACGCCATTTCTTCTTGACAGACGTGTCTTCCTTTTTTGGAACAACCCAAATCGGTGAGTTTAAGGGTGATTTTGAATTTCTTATGACAACCTTTTTCTTCAAATCTTGTATTTGTTTTTATTTCTTCTCTGTTCCCTTCAGGTGGACGATAGGAGTTGATATTTACTATCTTACAGGTATTTAAAATTATTAAATTTTCCATAATTTAGGGACTACTGCTTCTTCCTTGTTTTTCAATGGCTCGTCTGCTTCATCGATGTGCTTCAATCTAGTCTTGCTTAATAAGTTTTGAATCCTTTTTGCCTGATTTTCGTCCTCAGCAGTCACACTAACTCTACTCGTTTCTTCTATTTGCTCTATTTTTCCAAATTCAATTTTTTGTGGTATTACCAAGGGATTTTTGTCATAATTATACAGGGAAACCACTAATTCCTGGGTTTGCATTTTATAAATGCCGTCAGGAAATGAGTCGTGATTTTCTATGTAGATTTCTTGATCCTTTTCCGTTAATTTTATCCGTGTTATTTGTGCTGTGTTTCCAGATATAAATGTACCGTCCTCATAAAGGGGTAACTTTTTTGTATCGACGTAGAGGAAATCCTTGGTTATATGATATCTCTTAAACGCGTTAAAGAAAGATAGACCAATGATACTTTCTTCCGGTAAAGGAAAGTGTTCATCGATTACGAGGAGTAGATGCATTTTTCCTAGGTATGGTATTCTTACCGCTTGACTTAAATTATGTATATCTCTCCTAATCAAGCGACAACGACATTAAAACGGAAATCAATAAAAGGCTGCAAACTGGTAACGGGTGCTATTTTGCAACGATGCCGCT
>JBAGKK010229509.1:10811-21679 GCA_037177015.1 Euceroptres primus | reverse complement strand
TGAAATATCTTCTTAAAAAATTGACAAAAAAACTTCATCTTGAGCTTATTTTTTACAGAATTTTGATAGCTTTCAAGTTATTTAAGAGAAACAATTTTATCTATAATATAATTAAAATTAAGAGGAGTTAGGCAATAATCGAAAAACAGGTGGTTCCATATTTTTGACCGGTAATGCATATATAAATATAATAATAACACCAATTAAAGTGTTCTATGGTCAGGGAATTTTTTTAAGGATGTTCACCCCTTATTGCACCACAAATTTTTAAAATAGATTTATAAAATCGAGGAAAATAAAATAATGTTAACTATAACAAATTTTAAAAAAAGAAGTCAAAGTATGATAAAGTACGAAAAAGGAAAAACTTATGAAAGAAAAAAATCAGGGAAAATAAAGAACAGTCAGGGAATTTTTAGTCTGGGTTTCGCTGGACACACTCAGAGAAAACTTATTTTCAAGTTAAAAAAATAGTTTATTAACCTCTTTTTCTTAATTCCATATAAAAATTTGTTTATATTAAAAAAACATTTGGTTGATCAGAAAAAAGTTTGTTTGATTTTAGCCAAAATTTTTTTGATTTAAATAATATTTGTTTGAATCAAAGAAATGTTTTGTTTTTGACCCCATAACAATGCAATTATATTTTCAGGGTATCTAGCGATCAGGTTGGACACCCTGAAAAAACCGGAAAAACCCGGTTTTTCCCGGTTTTATCTCAGTTAATTTTTCCCCCCGATCAAGTTAAAAATGTCTTTTTGTGATTTTTTAAAGTAAACGTATACATAGAAATTGGAATTTTAACATAATATACATATGCAAAATTTATATCGTAAAGAAAATAATTCGTTATTTACACGTGCCAAACTTATCTTTAATCACAGACTAAAGTGATAAATATTCATCGAAAGTACATATTTTAAAACTTTTGTGACGCGTAAAATAAATGTTTTTTAAATTATGCAGTCAGAATTACAAATAGTTGCTTAAATGCTATTAAAATCTAAAGAATAAAAAATAAAATATAAGTATAATCCCGATCCAGACTAAAATTTCCGGGTTTTTCCCGGTAAAATAAAATTCATGTGTTTTTCTCGGGTTTTTTCCTCCCGGAAAATAAAATTCCCGGGTTTTTCCCGATTTCTCGGTCCGCTAGACACCCTGATTTTTTATTTAAAAAAATTTAACTTGAATGTAAAAAATCTTTTTCTAAGTGCACCTTGTTTTAGGTAATTTGCATTTCGTGTGAACCATTTTTTGTAAAACTTTTTTCATTACACAAAATGGTTTGTCGAGAAATGTAGATTCTCAATATCTTATACAAATACACTATTATATTTTCTATTTCATATAGGGGAGAGTGACTCGATCTGGATAAAAAGAGTTTTGACTTTATAGTAATTTAACATTTTACAGATAAAAGAAAAGTATTACAGAAAAAAGAAAAGTAGTACCAAATTAAAGACAAAACATTCCTTTAAACAATACCAGTAACGTAACAAAGATTATATCAGATATTTATCCGTAATTAATCTTTTTTTGAACAATTGCACTTGTATCCAGATGATTTGGGATCACGATTCGGATAATCGTGTTTTACAGCACTCACAGTTTTAATTGATCGATATTTCACTTGATCTCGTCGAATAGTTTTTCAGCACTGTCACTTTTAAATGTTTTTATCTTGATAAAAGTAATATTTTTTTAAATATATTGTAAAAAATATACCAGATATTATCTCTAACGCATTCACCATTAAATGGTGTCATTAAATATGTCATTAAATGATGACAGTTCTGCCAACGTCTGCCAACTTCAAATGCTGAAAAAATCTATTAAAATAGCAAGTTCTTTTATTTTAGCAAAATGACCGTTCTGCCACTTCTGCCAACTTCAAATGCTGAAAAAATCTATTAAAATAGCAAGTTCTTTTATGTTAGCAAAATGCGCGGATCATTTGAAAAACTTTTCAGTATTTTTTTCACGAATTATCCGGATCGGGGAAAATGACACTACCAATAAAAACATCATAATTACCTTGTTTGTGATAATTAAAAGTATGTTTCTGTGTAAAGTTTTAAAGCCAAATCTTCCGTGAATACAAAGAACAAAAGAAACAGTTGTAAAAAATCCCAAGGCAGTAAAAATGACGAAATTATCAGAGATAAAAAGTTACATCTTCATGTCGAAAACACTTTTTAAAGTTTTTTAATTTAAAAACGGCAAATACGTGGTAAACAGTATTACAACACAATCCCTTTTTGATAATTTTACTCATAAAAAATTACTCCAGTTCGTTTAATTCAAATATTTAGTCATTTTTACGTATTATTCAGGTCGGGAACCTATCCAGTTTGGATCACTCTCCCCTACAGAATTTTTTCTTTGACTATAGGTGAAAAATAAAAGTGTTAATGTATAAATGAATCGATAATTTAATTTGATAAGAGTGAAGGCATGAAATGAAATGTTGCACATGGTAATCGATTGGATGCATTTGTCGATTGAAGTTACACTTTACTCATATAAACTGTCAGCTGAATCGTAAGTGAAGCGTTTACTTATTCATGTGAAACTTTTTTTGTGATAAAAGTAGCACTAAGTTACGGTTCGACGGTAACCGTGAGTCAACTGTTGCGGGACTGTCAATAGCAATCTTCTTTGAGACCCTGAGAAGCTACTTTCTACCTTCGAGGCGAACCAGCACCCATGACTCCGAACTGTCACCGATGACGCCCCAATAATAATTAACGACCCGCCCATTGGCAAATTGAACCCAAAGTGCGATCTTAAATCATCTCACTTTAATCTTTAATCGACACTCCTATTCACAGCCGATCAAGTCATTTATTTTCACTTCGAAAAATATTAATCTATTCCAATCTCAATTTTCATTTAAAATTTCATTTGTTTTTTTTTTAATGGATGAATTGTGTTGAGACGACCTTAATTTAGTTGAACTATAAAAAAAAATGAAATAGTGAGAAAGGTCATGATCTGTAATTTCCTCTTAGGATGGACAAGAAGGACGTGATTTCGATTCTCTGGAGAGAATGCCGGTGGGATGATATACCCTGCGTATATACGTGCAACGTGAAAGTACAGCAATGTTGCATCTGCAGCTGACACGAGAATGTGCATTGTGCTGCAGTTAAATCGCCTATCCTTAAGCATCTAAGATAATCTAAGCAACCATTTGGTTGGAATCTGATTATAACTTCACCAGGAAGAATATGCACGACGATCGGCCACCAGAAGGAAAATACGGAGAGGACAAAAAAAAAGGAACCTGAACCTTCCAGTGACACGAGGAAATTTCTCACGGTGCACTTGCTTCTTATTTTGAAAATTATTAACCTTTATAGGACGGGGGTGGTCGAAATATCGACCACCTGTCAGGTTGGGGAAATAAAATGAGTTATTCGTTGAAATTATATATAAATTTTTGGTCAAATGAAGACTCGATTTGAACCAAAATTTTCCCGTCCTCTAAAGGTTAAGCACCCTTGGGGTGGCACACAGTAGGGCAAAAAAAGCGTCTGTGGACAAATCAATTTTTAGACTAAACTACTCATCCGATTTAGACGTTTTTTTAAATAAATAAAGTGTATTAAATTCCGCATTGTTACAACGGAGGAAATTTTTGAAAAATTTCCTCAAAAATTTTTTATTTAATAAACAAAATGAAAAAGAAATTTTTTGACTTTTCAAGACTGCCATTTAATCAAAAAAATTTTTATTTTACCAAAAATGGCCCACGAGGCAAAAACTCATTAAAAATAATGTCCAGCAGAATTAATTTATTAAAACAAAAATTTAAATTGTTATAAACAAATTAGTGAACAAAAGTTATATCTTCTTTATTTGTCACATTTAAATGTAATGAACCAATATTTTCAGGAGAAAATGGAAATAAAATAATGTTAACTTAAAATTAGAAGACAAACAATTCCTGATTGTTTATAACAATTGTCACCATATTTAAATGACTTAATTTTAAGACAACTTAGATTATAACTAAGGGGAATTGCCCATACGCTATTCAATAAATAAATAAAAACAATTTAATAAAGAAAACAATCAATTCCTGATTGTTTATAACAATTTAATAAAGAAATACGGAATTAAGGCCATTTCAATTAGATAGATTTAGCTTTTTCAGCAGAATTAGCTATAAATATTTCACCAATGATCTTCTGCTGTGATAGTTTGCATTGCAACAACAATCGGGTATTATTTAAACAAATTTAATAAACAAATTCATTATTTGTCCATTTTTGAGTAGATATGCTTCGTTTTTTTAGCAGAATTAATAACTAGTATGTTGCCAATATGTCTTGCTGTTTTACTTTACACTTAGGAATCAATTGATTATTGTTTAAACAAATTTAGTTAACAAATTAATTATTTGAGCATTTTTCAATATAGAAATTTTGTTTCTTCAGCAGAATCAACTACAAACACCTCAGATAGTCCATTATTATGATGATTGGCAGTTAAACAATAATTGTACATTATTTAAACAAAACTAATAAACAAATGCATTGCTTGGCTGTTTTTCAATAAATTAGTTTCGTTCCTTTTAGCAGAATCTACTATAAATATTTTACCAATGCCCTTTTGCTATGATAATTTGCAGTTGGACAATATTGTATGTCGTTTAAACAAATTTAATAAGCAAAGGTATTCTTCGGTAATTTTTCAATAGATAAGTTTTTCTTGAACAGAATCAATAACTAGTACGTTACCAATGTGTCTTGATGTTTTACTTTAGGAATTTAGGAATCAATTGTTTATTGTTTAAACAAATTTAGTTAACAAATTAATTATTTGAGCATTTTTCAATATAGAAATTTTGTTTCTTCAGCAGAATCAACTACAAACATCTCAGAGATAGTCCATTGTTATGATGATTTGCAGTTAAACAATAATTGTTGAAAAAAACGAATCTTATCTATTGAAAAATTGTCAAACAATATCTTTGTTTATTTAATTTGTTTAAACAATATACAATACTGTCCAACTGCAAATTATCATAGCAAAAGGCCATTGGTGAAATATTTATAGTACGTTCTGCTGAAAAAAAAGACGAAACTAATTTATTGAAAAACAGCCCAGCAATACATTTGTTTTTTAAATTTGTTTAAATAACGTAAGTTATTCTTTATCTGCGAATCATCATAGTAATAGGCTATCTCTGAGATGTTTGTAGTAGATTCTGCTGTAAAAACAAAATTTCTATATTGAAACATACTCAAATAATTATTTTGTTAACTAAATTTGTTTAAACAATAAACAATTGATGCCTAAGTGTAAAGTAAAACAGCAAGACACATTGACAACATACTAGTTATTGATTCTTCTGAAAAAACAAAGCTTATCTACTTAAAAATGGACAAATAATGAATTTGTTTATTAAATTTGTTTAAATAATACAGGATTGTTGTTGCAGTGCAAATTATCACAGCAGAAGATCATTGGTGAAATATTTATAGCTAATTCTGCTGAAAAAGCTAAATCTATCTAATTAAAGATGCCTTAATTTCGTATTTGTTTATTAAATTGTTATAAACAATTAGTAATTGATGTTTAACGTCTTCTAATTTTAATTTAACATCATTTTATTTCCATTTTCTCCTGAAAATATTTGTTCAGTGCATTTAATTTTATCAAATAAAGAATATATAACTTTTGTTCACTGATTTGTTTATAACAATTTAAATTTCAGTTTTCTTAAATTATTACTACTGAACATGATTTTTAATGAATTTTTGCCTCGACGTGGACCATTTTCGGTAAAATAAAACAATTTTGGACTAAATGGCAGTCTTGAAAAGTCAAATTTTTTTTTTCATTTTGTTCAAATAAAAAATGTTTCAAAAATGTTCTCCATTGTAACGATGCGGAATTTATTAAACTTTAATTTTTAAGAATACATCTAAATCGGATGAGTAGTTTAGTCTGAAAATTGATTTGTCCACAGAAGCTTTTTTGCCGTACAGTGTGACGCACAGTGGTTAAGAATTGGATTTTTGTGAACAAAACATTAACAAAAATTAAAAATTGTTAATGTTATAAACAAATTTTATAAACATATATACGAATTTATTATTTTTAAGTAAAAAAAAGTATTTTCTCGCTCAATATTACCGAGATTTGTTATGAAAGTGTCAGCTTGTTACAAAAAATTGTCAGAAATAAAGAATTGTTACTGTTATAACAAATTTTATAAACAAATAATCAAATTTAATATTTTCAACCAGAAAAAAAGTATTTTCTGACTTAAAATTAATGCAGTTCGTTATGATAGCGTTCTTTGTTTTCGATATCTATTACGATCTACTTTATTTAATGACAAAATAATTGTTATAAAAAATATTATGAACAAATACAGTTTTTTTAGGGAAGAAAATATTTTATTATCGATTTATTTTTGTAGTTGAAAATAAGTCAGAAATATTTCAATCAGAATTGGTCAGAGAAGAATATGCTGACCTTAGAAGTGTATAAAAATTAAACGTTTATTTATGAATTTGTTTGTGACAATAAAAACTCTTAATTTCTGTCAATTTTTTGTTACGAACTGACAGTTTCATAACAAAGTGCAGTAACTTTAAGCCATAAAATACTTTTCTCTGCTCGAAAATTTAAGATTTGAGTATTTATTTATAAAATTTGTTTAGAACAATAACAATTTTTACTTTTTGAAAAATCTTAGTAATTTTAAGCCAGAAAATACTTTTTTTCTTTTTTAAAATGTCAATTTCGAGTATTTGTTAAAAGAATTTGTTTATAATAATAACAATTCTTTATTTTTGACAATGTTTTGTTACTATCTAACACTTTCATAATAAAAAACTCAGTAATTTTGAGCGAAAAAATACTTTTTTACTATTTGAAAAGGACAAATTTGATTATATGTTTATAAAATTTGTTTATAATAATAACAGTTCTCAATTTTTATCAATGTTTTGTTCCTAGAGGACACTTGCGTAATTCAGCAATTGTAGTTAAGAAAAATTTTTCCCGTGCTAAAATGGCACATTAGAGTAATTGTCTATAAAGTATGTTTATAACAATTAAATTACTTATCAAACCGATTATTTTCGTACTTTAATTGCAAATTCATTGATTTTACTTGATATTCAGTTCACACAAATTACTTTTTCCGGGTTAAAATAATGATTTTTCTGAAAATAACATTTTTTTTTATTCTTGTTATTTACAGAGAATTTCGCAAAAACAAGAAATCAAAAATTCGGCCTCAAGAGATCACTGGGGAATTTATTATCATGTGAAGTTAATTTTTGTTTCAGGTAAATATCACACCGAAATCAGGGTCAAAATAACACTTTGTTTTTCCTGTGTTAAAAAGCGAATTTTTGAAAATACTAATCTCTAAATAATTTTTGTTATTTTCAGAAATAAAATATGACACTATATTCTCGTTTAATGTGCTTGTTTTGTTGATAAAGTAGATTGTATTATTATTAATAATTTGTTAGTCTTTATTTAATTCATGTATCTAAAATAGTAGCTTTTTACGATTAATTTATGTTTGGTTTAAACCCCCCTGAAGTATTAGAATTCCTATAACATTTAACGATTTAACAGTAACATGGAGCTAATAAATTAACTATTGTACCATATATGTTTTTAGTAAATGTATTATTTTATATATACATAAATAAATTGATGAATTTCCAGTAAAAACTCTATTTTTCAAGGTGGTTCATTGAGAAATGTAAATTCCTAATGAAAGAAATATTTTATACAGACATTAAGCCCCAGACTCTGGTACTGTTCAGAAAATTCATTTTTCGATAAAGAACGGTTCTTTGTCGTCCGAACAAAAATTTTTAAGTTATTATAGTACACAGTAAATTCAGAATATCAAAGCGTTGCAGAACAATTTTTATATCAATAACAAAAAATTGAAAATAAATGTGAAAAATATTCACTTGTTTTTGTATAAAACTGTTTCAGATCATATTGATCCATTTTTTAAATCATTTTGATACCTCCTGACTTACTGCGTAAACCTTTTGTAAACGTGTAAAAGTATTTCAATATATTTATGATTTTAAAAATTGTTTAAAAACTTGTATTATAAGAATTAGTAAATTATAATCCCATTATCCCCAATTAACCTAAATATCATTTTCGCACCTAATTTATACACAAACTATACATAAAAATGAACTTTATAAATAATGTATTTACCTGCGATGAATGAAATGCAATTTTGCAAATAAGGAAGTGAATTAGAAGTTTAGAATCTAAGTCGAAAATTTATTATTCACTTGACCCTACAAATTTCATTCAATCGCAGGAAATGTATTAAATATTATTTTATCTTGCACTACTAAAACCCTGATATATTGTTTTAACACTTTTATTCCATTTGTTGATAAGACTCTTCGAGAAATCGATTTCTCCAAACACACCTTTCACATTTAACTCGCAAGTTTCACAAAGCACAGACACATTTATTTACTTCCTTTTGGAAATTTTTCAAACATTTGAAACTATTTTTAGAATAAATTAGAACTGGGTAACTACTTGTGGTCAATTAACAAGTGCTAAGCTAGTGTTAAGAAAAAAAAAGGAAAAAAGTGCAATGCATATGAAAATGGTGGCGAGCGGAGACCAGCACTAACGGACTTTAACTGGAAGAAAGCAGACTGAGGGGGCCCTTGGGGGTTATTTCACCCCTCGCTCAAAGCTGGGGATTCTTTACCGTTACCCATTGTGCTTCTTTTTCCCTCCCTTATTATTTTCCACCAACTGCAATTCTCCTCAGCAGCGCCCTCACTTTTGCAAACTGTAATCACATTAACATCCTACGTATTTACATTTTTGCATTCCATTTTACCTTCTGCATTCCACATAACTAAAGACTCTTAAATGTCCTAAGCAAGTCGGCAAAAAGAAAACTAGCAATTAGTAATGTAAATTTTTATGAAAAAAATGTTTGTTTGAAATTTTTATGAAAATTTTTAACATAAGAAATCTTGCATTTCAGATGGCTTTCTCTGTTTAGTATCAAAAAGTAGCAGAAGTAATTGTGAAGTAATTCAATTTACAGCAATTCAAATGTGAAGTAATACAATTTAACAGAAAATACTCAAACTTTATTGGAAGTAAATTATGTATCTTTAATAATTCGAAAAATCATAATTGTGTAACCTCTAAAGATACAATGATAATTTAAATGCAATTCATTCAAAAAAAAGTTTGTATATCACTATAAAATAGTGATTTAAATGCAATTCATTCAGAAAAAAGTTTTATACGCTCAAACAAAATTTGTTTAAATCAAAAATATAATTGCATTGCTATGGGGTCAAAAAACATTTGTTGGATTCAAACAAATATTATTTGAATACAAAAAATTTTTTTAATTAAATAAACTTTTTTCTGATCAAACAAATGTTTTTTAATGTAAACAAAGTTTCATTTCGAATCTAAAGAAAGAAGTTAACTAACGATTTTTTAACTTGAAAATAAGTTTTCTCTGAGTGTTCAGTTAAAGAGAGGCACAGGTAAAATTTCTGCCCGTCGAAACATTTATTTGTCTAGTTAGAACATGTTTTTCTTATATTAATTTGGATAGGAAAACATATTATGCTATAAAAACCAGGATAAAAAAATTTTCCTGTTATTTAGAAATTGTATTTTTGTAGTATATCAAGATATTGCACAAAACAGATTGTTAATTAACTAATATTTTATCTAACTGGCTATCTTCCTAACAAGGTTATTTTTACTAAAATTCATCCAAATAGAAATGTAGGAAATATTTTAAAGAACAAAATACGTTATTAATGATGAAGGTTGAAAAAGAATTACGATTTTTATCTAAAGGGAAAGAAAATCTCAAATAACTAATAATATATAACAGTAAATCAAGAAGTATGAAACTGCCTCCAAAAATGGATGAATTTGATCTGCAACACTTTTATCTAAAAACAAATTAATATGTTTCTGAAATTTTATCCAAAAACAAATGAATGTTTCCCAAATCTTATAAAAAAAATGAATATGTTTCCCAACTTTCATCCAAGAACAAATGAATGTTTCCCAACTTTCATCCAAGAACAAATGAATATGTTCCCCAACTTTTACCCAGAACAAATGAATGTTTCCCAACTTTTATCCAAATACAAATGAATATATTTCCCAAAATTTATCCAAAAACAAATGAATATGTTTCCTTACTTTTATCCAAGAATAAAGGAATATGTTTCCCAACTTTTATCCAAGAACAAATGAATATGTTTCCCAAATTTTATCCAAAAACAAATGAATATGTTTCCTTACTTTTATACAAGAATAAAGCAATATGTTTCCCAACTTCTATCCAAGAACAAATGAATATGTTTCCCAACTTTCATCCAAAAACAAACGAATATGTTTCCCAACTTTCATCCAAGAACAAATGAATATGTTTTCCAACTTTCATCCAAGAACAAATGAATATGTTTCCTAACGTTTATCCACAAAAAAATGATATATTACACATATAGTGTAAATTTTTTTTCATTGTTAAAAAAATTGATCTGCAACGCTTTGATATTCTGAATTTATTGTGTTTTTTTTATATCGCACTTTGATTTTTCTTTTAAAAGTTATAATGAATATATTTCCCAACTTTTATTCAAGAGCAAATGAATGTTTCCCAACTTTCATCCAAGAACAAATGAATATGTTTCGCAACTTTTAACCAAGAACAAATTAATATATTTTCCCAACTTTTATTTTAGAACAAATGAATGTTTCCCAACTTTCATCCAAGAACAAATGAATATGTTTCGCAACTTTTAACCAAGAACAAATTAATATATTTTCCCAACTTTTATTTTAGA